>BQNB010000750.1:83495-158733 GCA_026074375.1 Tanacetum coccineum
AAACTACACGGGATTTTACAATTCTTGACAAAACCGGGAAAAACAAGTTAATGTTTCACGGGATTTTACAAGTCAAAGAAATAAACCGTATAATTTAGAAAAATGATTTGTTCGGTTTCCCTTAATGGAATTAGGGTTGTTCTGTTTCAACTGAGTTGAGTTGTTCGGTTTCAACTAAACTAGGGTTATTCGGTTTCAACTAGGTTCAAGTTGTTCGGTTTCAACTGAGTTCAAGTTGTTCAGTTTCAACTAAATTTCAAGTTGTTCGGTTTCAACTAAACCAAGTTGTTCATTTTCAACTGAGGTCAAGTTGTTCGGTTTGTACTGCAGTTAGGTTGTTCGGTTGCAACTAAACCAAGTTGTTCGACTTCGAGTTGTTCGACTCAGGTTGTTCGACTTGAGTTGTTCGACTTAGTTGTTCGACTTGAGTTGTTCGACTTAGGTTGTTCGACTTGAGTTGTTCGACTTAGTTGTTCGACTTGAGTTGTTCGACTCAGTTGTTCGGCTTCAGTTGTTCGGCTTCCACTACTACGAAACCCAAAAACCTAAAAACACAAAAAGACACCTTTTTGATGATTGTTTTGCAAAAATACTTGTACAACTAGTGTTACTAAACCTATAGGAACAAGAAAAATGAAAACTTTAAGGTTTTTAAGCAGAAAATTTTAAAATCAAGATTTTGCTATTTATAAGATTTTCAAACACAAAAATGTAACAAAAATGATATTTTTCTTGATTCTAAGCTTGTACACCTATATCATAAAGATACTAGATCATATTTACCAAGGTAAATAATCCTTTAGTGTACACAATAGCTTTGGAATCAAAAGAAAAGAAAAAAATAAAGGACGCTTTTGCAAATGAAACAAACGAACAAAAAAGAAAGCTTAAACACAAAAACTAAACACACCACTCCATGGCTCTTGATACCAATTGAAGAATACAAGTAATCTTTGATATGAAATGGGAAGGAACTTAGTGAGAGAAAGTGGAAGGATGGATGTATTCTAGAGAGAGAAAGTAAGAAACATATAATTCATTAGCAAAGTAAGAATACAAAACCAACCAACCAACCAACACCCTCTCCAAGCTATGGAGATGGTATTTATACACTAGTTTGGCCGGCCATGGGGCCTATTGATGGGCTTACCATAGGCCTTTGGCCATATTAGCTTAATATGTTTAATATATCTAACTACGGGCTTTGACTAGTAAATATTGGAAGTGACCGAGACTTTTCTTGATCCTAACAAGATTGTACATATACGAACGACTCATGTTATTATTCTTTATGAGATTAAGTAAGGATATCCGGAAAAAGTATTCTTTCTAAACTACCCGAATTTAAACTCATGGTATTCCTCTTTATAAGTTTAACCCACGTACGGGTTTAAAAATCAGCGTAAATTATTATTAAAAGAATATAAATATCAAAATGAATGTACAACGAAAATAAATAGACGGGATTCTACATATTACAACGACACATATTTTTTCAGGGTCATTATGTGCTACTAAACACATAATGTCTAGAACATGATAACTAAAATTTCAGTTAAGCAAAGTCAAATCCTTTGTGCAACAAAAATCTATACAAAATATTAATCGATATTAACACATAATGAAAAAAATACGTAAAACTCGTGCGTGCATGGATATTGTAACTATTTAAGTATTAAAAAGTTAATATACTTTTATAAAAAAATATTATACATTACAAAATCATGAATTGTAACAGTATTTAACTTCAAAACAAAGTTATTCAAATATTATTGCCCGTTATACTATCTGCTCAAATTGCGTGCGTGCATGGGTTGATGTAATTGGTATGTTGATTGATAATTAAGATATAACTATTCTGGATAAAAATATTAAGAGTAAAAAAGTCTGAAATTTGAACTGTAAGAATTTAAGTAAGTTTATATTATTTTACAAGAAGCAAAGTAGAAAACAACATAATCAAACATATGAACATTAGATGTTCTTAAAAAACATATAATCTACTTTAAACTGCAATAACGAATTTATTACTTAATTTATCCGTATGTCTAAGTCCCGTGCGTGCACGGGCATTTAAACTAGTTTAGTTCAAGAAAATTACCAAATCGCTCGTAAAATTCAGTTACATTATTTGACTTGTAGAGATATTATTGAATAATTTATTTATGTAATTTTATTTTTTTATATTATCTTTTTAAAATTAGAATCTTATTTTACGTGTTAAATTCCACATTTAAATAAAAAAGTAAATATGTAACTAGGCGTGTACTTTAGCAACGAGATTTGTAGCGACAAATAGTTATAATTGAGATATTGTGGTAAAATGTTTCGTGTAATGTTTATCAATTGACGTTGGCAAGTCTTCATCATCATCTGAGATGATAACAACATTATATCAGTTTCATTTTAATAAGTTAGGATTGAAATATGGATCGAGGTTGAGATGAATGTGAAATAAATGATAAAGATTGAGTAATTTTAGAAATAACATTAATCTTAGAAACAAAAACTATTTTTTAACTTTCGTTGTCATAGAGGGCAAGGTCTTTTATAATAGTTGTTGGGTCAAAATTAGTCCCAATTGTCTGTCACAATATTTGAACTTAAAACAACCTAAGTTACTCACTAATGAACCATTAGCGAGTGTGTTACTCATTGAGCATTAGTGAGTATGTTACTCACTCAAGCATCATTGAGTATGTTACTCATTCAGTGAGTTGTTTACCCCTTGATAAGAAGTCATAAGAAGCCAGTAAGTGTCGTGTTAGAAACATAATTTCAGAGTCTAACAAGAGAAGCTCGGTCTTGAAGAAACAAGCAGTTTATAGCTCAATAGTTAATTAATTAATTAATGTTTAATGATGTAAATGGGGTGTTATGCAAAAAGCCTGCAAAAGCCCAAAAGAAAGGCCCATAGGCCTAACCCCATTAGTGTATAAATACACTTTGTTCTTTTCATTATTAGGTTAGACATTATAGCTAGTCAATATTATTATTAGGGTTTCTAGCCACCAAAAAGGTTTTTCTTTCAATCATCAATAAAGTCTTTATTTTCCTGCATCTTGATTCTACACATCATTGTTAAGGTTTGTATGAATGATCATGGAACCTACAATTGGTATCAAGAGCCTTCAAGATTGATGAATTGATTTGGTTTGTGTTTTTTATTTTACTTTTGATTTTCGAAAATTAAAAAAAAGGGGTTTCGGAATATTTTTTTTGATTAATTGTTTGTTTTGATTTTTGATTCATAGATGGTTTGTGTTTAAATTGATATCATCAAAACCATCTCGTAAGTAATCAAACATCTAGTGATTTTTTTTCTCTTTTGGTTCGAAAAGATTAAAAAAAAAAGGTTGTGTTGAATTTTTTTTGGTTCGAAATCAATTAAAAAAAAAGAGGGTTAAATTTTTTTTGGGTTCGAACAGAATTAAAAAAAAAAGAGAAGGTGCATAGATTTTGATTTCTCTTTGGTTCGAAAATTATAAAGACAGAATTTTTTTTGTTTGTGTGGTTCGAACAACAAAAAAAAGACGAGAATTGATCTTTATTGGTTGGTTCGAATTCAAACAAGGAAAAACGAGTTCCAACTTGTAAAAGCTTTGTGAGCCGAACAAGTTTCTCACCCTCAAGAGCCGAACGAGCCAAAAGCCTTGACAATCGAACCTGTGATATCCTTTGACAACCGATCGAATAACTTACAAAGGGATCGAACAAGTTCAAACCATTGAAGACCGAACGAATAAGTAACTTCCAAAGGACAACCGAACCAGAGTCCCTCCTCATCCATCGAACGAGTACACAACTTCCATAAACCGATCAAGACAAACACTCAAGGACCGAACGAGTTACATTCTGAAGGGAACCGAACGAGTAATCTACTAGTACAACCGAACTAGTTTACACTAGTTACAACCGAACGAGTAAACTCATAGTTGGAACCGATCGAGCAAAAGTGAGTGACAACCGAACAAGCCAAAACCTTGAGGACTGATCGACCTATATTGTCCTACAACCGAACGAGTAAGACTTATAAGCAACCGAACCAAAATCTACACGTTTAAATAATTTTCCGATTTTTGGTTTCGAGTGACGGTGCTCTACGGGACTTAAGACTTATATCATCGTGTTCGTGACATCGTTTCGATCAACGTGGTATATTTAGATTTTACCGACGATAATCGTGTGAGCTAATAAATCAAAACGAAACAAAACCCTAAATATTAAAAATTTGAATCGAACAAGAAAAGAAAAACGTGGGAATTTTTGTTAGTTATTTCATTTTATTTGATTTTGACAATTTCAGCCCCTGGACTTTAAAGCAATTTCACCACTCATCCTTTCCTTATATTATAACCCTCTTTGTCAACATTCATTTACACCGTTAATCCTTATTCTTTCAAAACAGCCTGTTAGCCCTCTAAAGTGGATCGTTAGTGCACCATTTGTCCTTATTTGCGCTTTGTTCAACCATTTATCAATTCAAGCTCAAAATTAGTGCACCGTTCATCGCTCTTTGCTCACCAAATCGTTAACGAAAGCTTACGTACTTCAATTTCGACAACGATCTCAACAACAAATAATCATTGTTTCACGGTTTCTTCTTGATTTTGTAAAATCCCGCGAAAGATACGATTCTTTTCTCGGTTTTAATCAAAGATTTGTAAAATCCCGTGAAAGTTAATTGATTTAATCAAACATCAACAAACCCAAACACAAATCAAACAAATCAACAATCACTTGCGATCCGTTCATTCATACTTAAATTAAAATGTCAACTGATAAAGAATCAAGTGCAGCGGGACGGACAATCATCCTCCTATGTTGGTTGAGAGTGACTACGATTCTTGGAAAATTCGTATTCATAGGTACATTCGAGGAAAACCTCTTGGCAAACTTATCTGGGACTCCATTCAAAATTGACCTAGACCACACCCTATGGTTGACTGATGCTCCAACTGCATGGTCAGGCCAGGAGTGAACATGCCAAGAATGAAACTTGAATTCAAGGTGTTTACACCTGAAGAAACCAACCGTGAGAATGCTGATACACAGGCTGAAATCATTCTCAGTCAAGGTCTCCCACGTCATATTTTCAACATCCTGAATCAGACAAACACTGCTAAAGAGATTTGGAATAATGTGGAGATGCTTATGCAAGGTTCAGGCGGGACTTTGCAGCAAAGGAAGGAAGACCTATTTGATGAGTTCGAAAAATATTTTTTTTCGAAAAGATTTCGTTCCATAGGAAACGAACCAATTCATGACTATTTTGTACGTTTCCACAAGCTGGTGAATGATATGAAGATTACACAGCTTTTAATTCCTACTTATCAGCTAAACACCAAGTTTGTCAACAACCTTCCGTCTTACTAGGGTAAATATGTGACTAATGGAGAGGCAGAACATGGATTATTTCACCAACGAACATGTTCACATTATTTAAAACCCAAAAAAAAACCCCTTTTTGTGTAAAAAAAAAAAAAAAAAAAAAAAAAATTTTCCCTATGAGCTCAAGCCAAAAGACTCGTCAAGAAACAAGAGCAGTCTTCAAGTATCATTGATCCATTGGCTTATATGGCTCAAAGCAACACCAACCACATCTCTTCCACCACTCTCTACCTCACAACCACAACCAGCTATTTTGTCTCCACATGACGCAATGATGGCCACTATGCACATATAGCAAATTCTTTTAAGTGGTGTTCCAGAAGCATTTCCTCCTACCCCCCCCAAAAAAATTAAAAACCCACAGCCTCAGTCATCCTCCAACTCAGGACACATAAGCCTACGGTGCATGACGGCCCAACAGTTACTGAAACCGTTCAGGAGAAGACTATAGGGAATGTTGGAAACACAGGTCGAGAGCAATCAAAGTTAATGGTAATGTGACCACTGAGCTACAGGGGGTGAAAAAAGAAGGTTTTTTGATATGTTATATCTGTCCACCGAGGGGAAGGGCATGTGCAAGGCAGTGCAAATAACCAAAAGAGAGCGAAGGAATCTTTTAGTACTTCAAAGACAAGATGCTGCTCATGGAAGCAAAGGAAAAGGGAGTTACTCTTGATGCTGAAGCTGAAGCATTCCTCGCCAATGTGGAATGTACTGCTCCCTATGATCAACCTCTGGCAATGGCTACAACAAACATCTTCGAAGTCAACCATGAGGATGCTTATGATTCAGACGTGGATGAAGGCCCCAATGCTGCAGCTGCTTTCATGGCCAATCTGTCATCCACCAGTGGCAACAATCATCATGTGAATGAGGTACACCCCAATGCTATTCAAATAAATGATAGTGTGAATTATCAGTTGTCTCATGAGATGCACCACGAAGAACAATCAGACTCTGATGTTGAGTCAGAGCTTGATGACAATACGACTCCGTATCATCAGCTTGAACTTGAACGCAGAGCCAAAGTTGTTCCAACTGAGGTATCTACTGGGTCATCTGCTAATATCTCTATGGTTACCATTCTTGATGAAATGCGAGATACTCTAGATGAAAAAACTCAGGAAAATCAAGATCTCAGTCTTGAAAATCAGAATTTAAAGGCTGAGATTGCAAAATGTAAGCTAGAAATTGTTCGTCTAGATACCCAACAGGTTAAACTTGACCTAGAACGCCAAGTTAGACAGGAACAAAACCTAGTGACTCAGCGTAACGCAAGAAACGCTGAACTTGAGCAAGAGAAAGTGATGCTAAAAACACACCTAAAAAGTAAAGATATTTCAATTGAATTTTTGAAATCTAAAAATCAAAAGGTGTTAACTGACAAAAAGAAACTTGAGGATAAATACCTCGATGAAATAGTATGTTTAAAAAGTGCAAACAAAGTTGCAACTGATCTTTTACAAAAGTTTTCAAATCCAACGTCATCTATTCCAATGCTTTCAAAGAAACCAAAAAATGCAACACAGGACTGCCACAAGGATTTCTAGGTTCCAGAACCTCACGATATGGGAAAAAGGCTCCCGTATTAATGCAAGTAATGTGTGGGATACAGATGAAACATAGCCAGATACTGAAGTCGTTATGCAAAAATGAAAGTGAAAACCAAGGCATGATAGACTGCAGTATGGCTTCTATGAGAAGCTCAATGCCATGATGTTTGTTCCTCAGAAGGAACTGTCCCGAGAACAGGTGTATTGGCTTCCTGCCAACGAAATTGCTAGTCAAGCTAGTACCCCATCGACACCTGTTACTCCTTATGTGCCTAAAAGTCCGCCTCCTAGTCAAGTTCTTGCTACCCTTCACAACATTAAGCAGTTTTTTCCCCAATTTCATGCATTCACAAAGAAAAGAACAATAGTCAAACCTCTATATGTGTCACTCCCGTGTTATGAATACGCGAAAGAGTTTGCTTTGCAACAAGTTGTACCTTTTCTTGATTATTTCAAGAAACACGTACAAACTGCTGATGACACAATTGTCAAGGAAGTAGCAGAATTTAAGGAGATTCACTATGCGTTAGAGGATGAATATGAACGTTGTGTGCTTGAAAATAAAAACATGATAATAGAGAAGAAAAATCTTTTAATTCAAAATGACTGCTTAATTGCTAATTGTTTAGAGAACTAAAAATAACGATAGTCTGCTCTATTGTGCTTACTTCTGATATTGTTGTGCCCCCTAGTTCGAATTGCCTTTGCGAAGAACTTAGATCTAATTGCGATAGGGAACACTCCAAAGTCGTAGAACTTGAAGCTGAGATTTTAAAGAAGCAACAAATGCTTAATGAATCTGAAAAACGTTGTGCCTTTATCGAAAAGAATCACGTTAATTTACAAGTTAAATTTCAAAAATATAAAGAATGTCTTCAAAACCAGATGGTTTGTGATAATACTAACTCAACTACATCTAATGAAATTTTTGAAATTAACAAGTTAAAGGATCAGCTTCAAGGGAAAGACGACACCATCAGAAACTTGCAAACTCAGATCAACATCACGAGAATGTTGAATGTAGGATCCACTGTAGGTAGCTTTGATAAGCAGGCCTTAGAAACTGAGCTAACTCAGTTGAAAGATGCGCTCACTTCAGTTAGAATTCAAATTGATGGGTATAAGGCAGAGAATGTGAATCTGAAACGACGTTATGAAGAACTGTTGAAATCTAATGCTTACTCACGTTCTACATTCACCGCAAAGATTAATGCCTTAACTGCTGAGAATGCCAAACTGAAAACTGAGCTGAGTGGCAAAAAGAGTAGTGGATCTACAGCCTCTGAGAAACCCAAAGTACTTGCTTCAGGGATGTATACCAACAGTTCAAAGTACGTTCCACCTCCAAAAAGAGCCAACTGGGTAAAACCAACCCCGTTGCCTAAGAAAAAGCAAGTTACTTTTCAGGAACCCCCCAGGACTTCAAATAGACCCACACAGAAACCACCAGTGCAACAAAACAAGAAGCCTAATGTTTCTGTGAATCTGTCTACAAGAACCAAACCTGCCACTGAATCTCGCAAACCTATGCCAAAGAGCCACACTCAGAACCATCGTATCTTGCCCAGTAAAAGTGTAAACGCGAGGAGAGCAGCAGATCACAATAGGAAGTTGAATGTTGTTGATCATAATCAGTTTGTGATTCGTTCTTTGAAGTCTGTGAATACCAAAACCCCCCAAGCCAAACATAGTGTGAATCATACTAAGAAGGTTTGGAAAGCAACCAGAAATCATAATGTGAACACTACTAAGACAGCTTGTGTGACCACTGAAAGGTTTTGTTGGTATGTTGAAGCCTCAGTAGAAACCCACTGATGGACAATTTCGCGTTGTATGAAAACTGTCCTTTAACTAGGATAAAGAACCCATGTTGAGCTTTAGAACATACGCTTGAGCCGTTAGTTCTAGTTCCAAAGTTACTATGATCTCTAGGTTCCCTGATTGCAAACTTAGTGATCGAAAGGCTGGTTCCAAGGGGATATCTGGTATTTTTGAATGCTAAAGCATTGTATACTTTGTATATTAGTATATACTTATTTAAAAAAAAAAAACTCTTAAAATTTTTAGTCTAGATGGCTTGCAGTTATTTCAGACTGTAACCCGGTCTTAACCCAGAGATTTAATGTACGTTTCAGTGCATTATTTCTTCCCACGACAAAAGTTGTCTAAGACCCGAACAATTTTCTAATAAACAATTTGTTTTATCAAACATGTTCGGAGTCACCATTCAGACATTGACCAAAACCTTTTCTATTATACCCGGGTCATTGTTTGAGGGGGAGAATCAGGTATACTAACAGTTTTGCAGGTCAGTTGGACGCACTGTTGCTGATTCTATTACAGAAAGATTGAAATGAGCCACAACCTACGTCTTTAGACGGTTTGATTTATCACTCCTATCTCGGTATGTTTCAGATCTCGTTTTAATATTCACTTGATATTTGTGCTTAATTAGCTCACCTCAGACATTGAGGGGACGCTCAAAACATTTTAAGTCCATTATAGATCAAAACCATACAAAAGTTGCATACTTTTGATCGGGGGAGAAAATGTGACTTAAATGTAAACCGGATAACTAATGATTCGATTGATTCAAAACGATAAATCCCTATCCTTGCAAGTGCAAAACGATCTTTGTGATTATCGATGCACATGTGTAGGGGGAGTAAAAATGTTAATATACTCAACAATGTCAAGATACCAAAGCTTTTGTGTTATACACAAGTATCTTGATAGTTCACAAAGAATCTTTTGTTTCATGTTTGGGAATGTGATCTTAAGGAATGCGAAGGAATGGATATGTTGTACCACCAGTGGTATTCGTAAGAAGACTCATAACTTGTCTTCGGACAGTATCCACTAGTGAGAATGACTCGTCTACAAATACTTTGTATGAGTTGATGAGAGCCATGAGGCACTTCATATCTTTCGAGATATCTTTCAAAAATCATCAGAGCATTCTGATTTAAACTTTTGTTGTGTCCTAAATAAATTTCACAAGCACATCGAATGTTTTTCAAATCATGTTTTTGCCAACAGGTCTTCTACGGTACTTAATTGTATTAAGAAGTAAAATGCTAAACCAAGGAATAATACGGTATAGTCAGCAGATAGTAACTGTACTGACTCACTCTTTACCATTCCATTACGGACATCTGGTTTAGAGAACAGCAAGCATACGAAAATCTGATACTTCGGTATTGGAGGACTTAAAGGCTTTGAGCTGGAAAACCTGTCAAGAAGGTTCTTTATTGAATCTATCTGATCACAGGTGCAGTATTCATACTGTATGGTAATCGACTCACCATGTTTCTAAAACAAAGAGTTGACTACTCCAGAGCAAACGGCTACTGGTAAAGAGACATCAAATCCGTTCATAGTTGATAGTTTACTAAAAACTATAAGGTTATCATTGCACCTTGTTATTGCAACAAAGCATTGACTAGTCCATAGCAAACGGCTCATGGTAAAGACATATCAAATCCGTTGATAGCTGATAGTTTGCTAAAAACTATATTGTTCATACTCAAAGATTTGAAGACATCAAGAAAGCTAAGTACATGAAGCTTCCGCACCTCTGAAATCAAAGTTTTCTTCAAATGCTAAAGTCAAAATAAGTAGAAGAAGAAAGAGTACTAAAGCTTTCATGATTACAGCAAGTATGAGCATGTCGGACCAAAGTTCAGCGAATGGCGAATTGAAGAGAAGATCACAAGTAATTCAAGATAATCTGAGATCAAGATGAAGTTATCAAATCTAGTAATTCAAGTTTCAAAGATTGAATTTCTACTGAAGCACAAATGTAAATCAAGTGAAGAACCGCAACGACAACGAGCTAATATGCTATGAATTCAAATATGTACGCTAAGAAGACCTCAAAAGAAGACCTCACTTAGGGGGAGATTGTTAGAAACATAATTTCACAGTCTAACAAGAGAAGCTCGGTCTTGAAGAAACAAGCAGTTTATAGCTCAATAGTTAATTAATTAATTAATGTTTAATGATGTAAATGGGGTGTTATGCAAAAAGCCTGCAAAAGCCCAAAAGAAAGGCCCATAGGCCAAACCCCATTAGTGTATAAATACACTTTGTTCTTATCATTATTAGGTTAGACATTATAGCTAGTCAATATTATTGTTAGGGTTTCTAGCCACCAAAAAGGTTTTTTCTTTCAATCATCAATAAAGTCTTTATTTTCCTGCATCTTGATTCTACACATCATTGTTAAGGTTTGTATGAATGATCATGGAACCAACATGACGTATAAAGCTCAATCAAGAACAAGCTTCAGGGACGTCGAAGACCAACTGAAGAAACACTTTACCTCATTGATGCGGTATTAGTGAGTAAAGTGTATGAGTTACAAACAACATCATAGTCGTTGAGACTTGACAAATGTCTCATTGTGGAATCCTATAATGACTCCATAGATCGTTATTAGGACTTATCTAGGGTATGATAACAATGATTGTAACACACAGCGGAATATAGAGAACACAATCATGTTACTAATAAGGTTTTCTTTATTAAACATTAATAAAGAAACTAACTACTAACTACTACACACGCTTTCTTGCATTTAGAACTCTCATTGAAGAGACCAATCTATCAATCCATTGTAATAGTTTTGGGGGGGGGGGGGGGGGGGGGGTTTTCTAACGCTTCCCCTCTTATATAATAGAGGGGTTAGGGTTTTTTTTTTTTTTTTTTTTTACAAGACCAAGATAAGATCAAAATAAAATAAGAAAACTATAAATCAGCATTAAATACTATTTGACTAATCTTCAATCAGCATTAATGTTGATCTTTATCTTTTAGCTGAGCATTAAATACTGTTTGACTAATCTTCAATCAGCATTAATGTTATTCCAACTTTGTCTTGTAGGTCCTCCACCTTTAATATGTTTTGTCATAATCAACTCAAAGTATAATTCCCAACAATCTTCCCCTAGTTGATAATGACAAAACCAATAAGCACAAGCTTCCCCTGAAGCTAATATAGATGAAGAACTTCCCCTGAATCCATGCACTCTTCCCCTTTTTGTCATAATCAAATAGGAGTGCATGTAGATGGTAAATATATGAACAATAAGCTTCCCCTTAAAAGTATACTAACCATCTCTTGAATCTTGAACTCAGTAGCATAGATCAAATCTTCCTTCAGTGCGTAGAAGACATTATTAAACGTCTTTGAATCATGCATAATTCTTGTAGACAACAAATAGTAACATGCCGACAAATAAATTTTGTAAATTTATTTATGTTCATGCCAACGGCCACCATCACAGTGAGCTCTGTTGCATCAACGAGAAACCAGTCATGTGTGAAAAATCATATCATGAACTGTATCGTATCATACTCCAACCAAATCTGTAAAAGAGCGTGCAACAACCAATCAAGAATCATATCATGAACTGAATCTTCAAAACGAACTATACACATCATCATTGTTCAAAATCCAAACGCGTCTGTTGTCCCATATCGGACGATGCTAGCAGAAGAAATCGTAAGCAGACCAGTAGGAACCATAAAGCCTACCAGCAGGAACCATAAACTAACAATCAGCAGGAACATAATGAAACCTGCTTGCTCTTCAACCCACGACTGCTGCTATAGAAGAATTAGGGTTTGCATAAAAACCCTAAAATTAAATACGCCTTTTTATTAATAAAAACAGAAAAATAATTTACACGAAAACCTTATCAACCCCAGATCAAGAGCCACGAGGCTCTGATACCAATTGTGGAATCCTATAATGACTCCATAGATCATTATTAGGACTCATCTAGGGTATGATAACAATGATTGTAACACGCAGCGGAATATAAAGAACACAATCATGTTACTAATAAGGTTTTCTTTATTAAACATTAATAAAGAAACTAACTACTAACTACTAACTACTACACACGCTTTCTATGCGTTTAGACTCTCATTGGAGAGACTATCTATCAATCGATTCTAATACTAGACGCCTTCCCCTCTTTATATAATAGAGGGGTTAGGGTTTACAAGACAAGATAAGATCAAAATAAAATTAGAAAACTATAAATCAGCATTAAATACTATTTGACTAATCTTCAATCAGCATTAATGTTGATCTTTATCTTTTAGCTGAGCATTAAATACTGTTTGACTAATCTTCAATCAGCATTAATGTTATTCCAGCTTTGTCTTGTAGGTCCTCCATCTTTAATATGTTTTGTCATAATCAACTCAAAGTATAATTCCCAACAATCTTCCCCTAGTTGATAATGACAAAACCAATAAGCACAAGCTTCCCCTGAAGCTAATATAGATGAAGAACTTCCCCTGAATCCATGCACTCTTCCCCTTTTTGTCATAATCAAATAGGAGTGCATGTAGATGGTAAATAAACAATAAGCTTCCCCTTAACATGTTTACCATCTCTTGAATCATGGACTTAGTAGGCTCCAAGCAGCAAATTATCAATGATGAAGAAAAACGAATAATACGAATTTGTTGAAGAAGTTGAATTTCCCAAACTTGTGTCTTATATCCTGTTTATCCACATGACGTCGAGTCTCATACCTGCTATGTATAAGTAGACCTATGTCTCTTGACAAAATCCTCATTCCTCTATTAAATGAGACACTGAGCACAATAACGTAACTCCTTAAAGTGATAGCAAATGTACGTAGTAAGCATCATAAGGTAGATCGTACACCTTTGCTAGATTCATCAAGTCTTCGTCACCGCCTTATAATCACGAACAAGTTATCTTAAAGGTGACCACTCCTTTAAGATATGATAAGAACACAAAACCTGTGAAAATCAACTACAACATCAAATAAGTAATAATCAAATGTCTTCTTCAAATAATCTCCAAAACGAGCCATAAACATCATCATCGTTCAAGATCCAAACGCGTCCAAAACCCAAAATGTGTGTGTCATCCGATATCGGCCAACGCTAGCGGTACAAACTAGCTATATCGGACAAAGCTACCCGTACAAACCAAAACTGTCATTAGTGACCATATTTCTGTCTCAAATCTGTCACTAAAGCTGTCACTGACTGTTGCTGAGTGGTTGCAAAACTGTCACTGATCTGCACTTTCTTCAACCAGCACAAACGACCAGTAGGAATGTAACACAACCAATAGAAACCGTTTGAAGAGCCAGCACAAATCGTGAACTACCAGCAGTAACCGACATACAACCAGGAGTAACCACGAGCGACCAGTAGTAACAATGAGCAACCAGTAGGAACACCATATACCCAGCAGGAAACGAAACAACGAGTGTACATGGCAGTACTAAACCCGAAGCAGCAGAACGAATAGTATAACACATCATAACCACGTCAACAATCAGCGGCACTTTGGAATATGACATGAGCCCATAGTGAATAGCCCAATGACGAATATAAACTCATGAAGCAGAATAAATCATGTCCTAATAATCAGGGATTCATAATATCAAAAATTTATGGAAATAAAATCCTATTCCTTAAATTTAGTATCAAGACCCCAACTACTTTCAAAAATCACGGACTTTTCCAAACGACAATAACGCCATGACGTATTAAATCCCATGGCATCCGTATTCCATATATACATCATGAAATCTCCAACCCAGCTGTATCATCATCAAAACTAATCTGCTCATGTACCATTCAAATAATATCATATATACAAACCTGGTCCTAATCACCTTACAAACTAATAAAAAAACAAGCTCCTCAAACGAAATAATTGAATTAAAACACTAGAACACTCAACTAATCTAGGGTACATCATTTAAGTAGTACGCTCAATTGCTCGATCGTGATTAGTTTCGTATCATAAGCTTAGCAAGGATACACATCTCCACCGCTAAAGCTAAGGAAGAACAAGTCCAAGAAGCAAATTGGGGTATTTATAGTACGGCTAGTTTAATCATATCTTTTAGGAATAGAATGAATAGGTATGGAGCTTCTGACTTTCACCAGAGGTCGTCGTCAAACAAGGCAGCTAAGACATGAATACATGTCCGTATCGACGGAATAGACATCCACGCTCGTACACATCCTCATTCGAGTAGATCTTAAGGTTAGTTATCAGGAAAGGGAAAGTAAAATGGTTGTTAAATAAAAATCACAAAACAAATAGATTAAAGCTAACAAATAAGGTGCGGTTGCTAGTAACTTCCCCCCGACCTTCCTGACAAAAGACCTCGAACATAAATGACAGAACCCATCGATCACAGAAATACAAAGATAACCAAAGTGACTGTTCCCATAACAGTCCACTTCCCTTACATCTCGCTCTTTCAAACTTTTTACATAAGTGGTGATATCACCACTTTTTACAAACCTTTACTATCGTTGATTTTTGTAACATATCAACAAATAATCGGTCCTTCTAAGTGATTCCTTTGGTATAAACTTGTTTTGAACCGACTATTTTTCTTCCTCAAAAACAATACATCCATAATCTCGGTTTAATCCAACGTCCTTATACTTTTATAAATTCATTCGAGAAACTTTACTTGTGGTGCTTTTCTTCGAACATAAAACAACAAAATACGCGAAAGTAGCGAAACTTACGAGCTACATAATTTTCCCATTGCATTGTGCAATTTCCCGACCATTACAGAGATAGAAAAATTTCACTTTGACACAAGAAATACAAGACTTTACACGAAAGCAACTAGCAACATAGAAAATAGGCTTAATCTACATGTATGACTTAAGGTGCAAAGTGTAACAAAACATATATTATGGTATACAAAAAGAAAGGAATGGCTTACAGTATTTCTAGGGATTTTACTCTAAAAATAAGAGTAATCAAGGGTTACACGGGATTTAACTAACCAGTAAAGTTAGTTATTTTTACGACATGTAGGCTATTTGGTTTAATCCTAGAAATTTATCAGTTGAACATGTTCTTCCATCAAAATCCATAGTACTAATCATGGCAGTCTCGAGTGATATACCAGGCCAAGTTCTAAAGTCCACTACATCACCGGCACACTTATTATTTTGTAGAATTTAGTAGACAGTTGGAAACGAAATAGGCTTAATTCTTACAATATGTAGCAAGGGTTATAGTGTGCTAGGTAATGTAACTAGTGATTTTTACAAAAGTCTTGTTGAAATTTTTTTAATTTTGACTGTTTTTAAGCATTTTGCATGTTACTTTGTCAAAAAGAAGACAAGTACGTTCTAATTCTTCATCCCCCCACTTAAAATATACAACGTCCTTGTTGTATAGATAAAGCAATTAAATAATAAGGAGAAATAGAATTAAAATGGAAAACTCCCTGATGTTTTGCTCGTGATAATTCTCCATGATGAGTTCTTGAGCAAAAAGTGTGTTGGTTAGGGCTTCAGAATGCCCGGATGAGTTCAACACAAGTTTTTTTCAGCATATACCATATCATAGTTTCAGCAAGGTCCTGTACAAGATATTAGAAGAAAAGTACAAATTCTATCTAGCTACAATGGTACAAGAAAACAATTAAACACACAACTATACAGGGATCAATACGCCGTATCCCAAACCCTAGGATACGCCGTATTGTTCCCGTAGAAACAATTAAATTATTGAAATTTAAATAATTAAGTTTAAAAACTGATAACATCCAGACATACATAACGCCGTGTCTAGAGGTTCTGATACGCCGAATCAACGTCTGGAATCAGACTCTGGCAGAAAATTAAAATTCAAACAATTAAATGCGAAAAACAATTAAAATGTCCGGATTGTCTCTCAGGAAGCATTTTTGTTTCAGCCGGTCTTTAAGTTCGACATTTTTGTTGTATCTTCATGCCTCATCAGGTGTTGTCACGACCCATCCATCGTCAATGAGACGTAAAAGTTCTTGATAAGCATCGAGGATGTCTTTTAACTGGTTGAGGTATTCAGACTTTTTTATGGTAATGTAATCCTCGTCATCATTGAATGAGTACTTCATCATCTCGAATATCCTGACCTTGCAGTTTGATGGTTCAGGATATGGATCATCCTTATGTCCTTGGTTTTCTTAAGTACAACCGACGTTGCTTACTTCATAATCCCTTCCAAATATACGGTTGGTGTCAAGATAAGGATTACTGACCCATTAGTCTTCATATTTGCGTATGGTCCTCGTCCAAAATTTTCCATACAAATAAATAAAGCGGTCTCATACCATGAATCACTTCCACCTCAGCACTCTGTAATTTTAACCAGTACCATCGTAATCAGTTCCTCTTGGAAGTTTTCAAACATAAGCTTTTCAACCATCTATAGAATTTTATCACCCCAGGAGTTGCGTCTCCCCCATGATCCTTTATTTTTGTTTTAAGTGCTAAGGTTTCATCCTTTAGTTTCCCATCAGCTAGTTCATCATACCACCTGTGATCTTGAAAATAGGTTATGCTTCCCTACTCAGAAACCACATCCTGGCATTCCCAGCCATTAAAGAATCCATCAATATCAGAAGTGCACATGGGCCACTTAGTTTTTCCATTCTTAAAGCGGTATGGTTCACATATGTGATCACATATTTGGTGTGGTACCCCATTTTCTGACCATGGTTCATCAGTACCCTCTTGTTCATATTCATCATAGGTTTTGAAGTTTTGGATATCATAAGTGAATAGATCAATGTTTAAATTTTCAAAGCAATGAAATCGTTGAATGCCTCATACAAGGGTGTTTTCAAATCAAACATGATTCCTTCAATCCTTGAAGAATGTCGGAGCATTGTCAGTTTCGTTTGGGTCTTCCTCCTCCTCGTTCTCTTCATCATCATTGTGGTCAGAAAGATGGTGGAATTTCAGAATGAACTTTTCTATCATGCTATCCCAAGTAGTGATCGAGCCCATACACTCCTTGGTAAACCATTCATATGCAATTCTAGTTAGTGAAACAGAGAAAATATTGAGCCTGAATCGGTCTTGAGTCAACCCGTTAATTTTGATTGGCCCAACAACATCGAGAAATTTATTGATGTGTTCGTATGCGTTTCCCCTTCGTTTCCATTAAAAGCATCATTACATATCTTTATTAAGAATGTTCCTTGTATTTCGACGATGCATTTCTCGACTATTCTTCCTTCGTTGTCATTACAGACGAAATTCTTTCGTATTCAGGATGTAGTTTGTTTGGTTCTGCCTTGGGTTTCTTTGTCAATGTTACGTGCGATTAAGCACAATAACCATAGAATTGCCCCTAGAAAAAGAACACATAAAACAGGAAATCGAAAGCAGAAAGATTACTACTGTTACTGTATCAGATGACAGATGCGCCGTATTTAATTAATTTGAATACGCCGTATGGGTCTGTTGAATATCAGTACGCCGTATAGAGCTTACTGAATATGCCGTATTGTCATGAAACAGATACGCTGTTTAGACAGTGAAACTCAATACGTTGTACTGATCAGAAGGTTTGATACGTCGTATCCAACTCGTGGATACGGCGCATCAGATGATCAGTCGGAACATAATACTATTTAAAATAATTAAATGCAGGAATTTAAATAAACAATTTAAAGCACACAATGCGAATAAATACAAACAGAATTTAAATAATTAGATTACACTAAACTAATTAATTAATGGTTAGAAATACTGATAAGAATAAGGTTTAATTATTTCACTCCCCGGCAGCGGCGCCAAAAAGCTGATGTGCTGTCGTGTAGGGTCAATCAATTTGTATTATCAAGTTTGAACCATTATTTTTTAGCCGACAAAACCTAAAACAACACCTTTAACGAGCAGATGTTCCTAGTCAAGATGGAGTTCAGGTTAAGAAGGGTGTCGAATACCTAACAGTGAAATTAATTATATTCTATCAGTATTTTAATTAATCTATTTACTAGTTAAACCTATGCTATGTACATTGTCTAATGAAATGGGGGGTTCAGCCTGAGAGACTGGCACAGGTTGGGTGATGACACTGCGTTACCCGTCAATCCCATTCACTTCATTACTAGTTACATGAATTCAAGAAGAAAAAGAAGGAAATTAGAAGAAGTTTATGAAGAGAGAAACAAGAAGAGAAGAAAATAAAAGAAATGAGTAGAATTAAACTTGTACAGAGAATGTTTTACAAATGAAGCCAACACCCTCATCATCCTTGGAGAGGGTATTTAAGTTAAGACTAAAAGGCTTTGCATGCCTTTAGTATTCTAAAACGGCCGGGCTCGGGTTTACTTAGGCCTATTTCCGCCCAATAACACGGACCGATTAGATTACAAATAAGAGCCCGTTACCCGTCTAGCTAATTACACACGTAATAATAAATTAGTGCCCCGAGACCTAATATAGTTAAGTGAACAACCTTCCATTATTCGACTCCCCAAAAAACAATATTTTAAGGTACAATCTCCCCCGAAGTGAGTTCTTATGTTAACACTCATTCGAGAGATCTATGAGATTGCTTTATAGTTAAGCTCTGTGATTCTATGTCTACGTTGTAAGGCTTGTTCCTTCATGCTTTGTGATCTTTAAATCTTGACCTTGTCATTGTCTTTAGACCTTCGTCTTTTTCCGTCAGATCTTTAAAATCTTATCCTTCCGTCTGATCGTCTTTGCCACTTGCCATCGTGTGTCTTAGACCAACATGCTTGTATACTTTGCATCATCTTGAAGCTTGCTAACAATGCCCCTGATAGACTTGATATCTTTGAAGGAAGATCTCTTTATATCAGAGTTTGTGCGAAGTCTTTCTCTTTAATTCTTGAGCTTCATGATTCTAAATCTTGATGCTTATAGACTGTCTTTGTATTTGAGCTAGAGCATGTGGTATGAATCGACTTCAGCTGGAATGGAGGCATACCACTCCAACTTTATGTATCATGAAATAAAACAGTTAGCAAATAAAGCGGGTGGACAATAATGGCTTTGTCAATCGTCCGGATTTGGTTAGATTAACCCCTCCGATTCCGTAGGAAAAACCGTTTTGACAGTATAAATACTGTACCTATGATCAGGTAGATTCAAAGAATCTCCTTGACAGGGTTTCCAGCTCAAAGCATAGGATCTTCTAACACAGATGTATTAGATTTGCCATGCTTACTAGTTCTCATTACCGGAACGTCTTAAAGCAGACAACATGGTAAGAGTGAATCAGATAGTTACTATCTTTCTGATTATGTCGTCAATTCATTTACCGGACCTTTATCGATATCCAGTTGACACAAGCTTGATTCATATAGAATCTCGCAAGTCACCTACCGCAGTGCTGTATGATGATGACACTAGGTAGGATTTCCATTCAGTCATTGTAATACTAAAATGAGTAATCACACTGCAATGTTTCTGCAGATCACAAGATAATTGCGTAGAGACTCTTTTAAACAGCCTTAAACTTTAATGATGTTCCAACACGAGTATTGTCATGGAATGTGTCCTAGATGAGATTATTTGATGATCTTTTTGGCTCTAGACTCATTAGTGCGTTTTGGGTTTTTTAGTAATCGAGCTAGGAGCATACTGCCAACCTATTCAATATTAACAAACTCGTAGTGAGAAAGTCAATAGAAGTCTTGGTAATTCCGGACAAAAGAGGACAAGTTTCTTTAGAGAGGGAAACCCGAATGGTTGGGAAGGGTTGTGCATTGCATCACTGGCATGATGTCTCTTCAATGTCAGCAATCACATTGTGAATCTGACTAGCATATGTAATATTGACACCCTGTTACTGCCTAATTGTGTGGAGCTTCTTTCTTTAGACCCTTTATCATACATTTACTTTTTATTCTTCAACCCTTCAATTGCTTACCAAGACGTCCTACTAACACCTTTTTGTGATTGTTCCAGTGTTAGCCAATCTTAGTCCAGCATCTTCCCTATAACACATTCATCTCTAACATACTAAACTGCGTATTTCAACTATGGAGTGTCCTTAGGGTAGAACCCCCGTTCTAGGTTGGATCATAGGACAAATACCAAACCTTACCACCTTATGAACATCAAAATCGCGTAAATAAGATGTTGTAGGGTAGAATCGAACCAAAAACCTTTTTCGAAATAGCACTTTGAAGTCATTAGATCACAATTAAATTATATTTCTCCCTTATTTCAATCTAAGTCACTTAGTTTTTTGAAATACAATGTGATTAAAATTTGTCTTGAAAAGGCCATGGGGAAATCTTTTACTTAGCATGAATTACATGGAACATAAACTTGCTCCCCCTCATTTTTACATATGTTTGACACCAATAAAAATGATACCAAGTTGTAAAATCGAATAAAATCTAAGGTGAAACACTTAGTCATCTTATACTATCATTATATTTTAATTGTCATTATTATCTTAGTGTTATTAAGATACATCTTGGGAATGGTTTTGAATACATATAAATGGTCTTGAGATGAAGTATCCAAACTCATTAAATGTTGTTTTTCGAAAAACTCCCCCTTGAAAGATGGAGTGTTGAACACACAATTTTGAAAGATTATGAATCACAGTAAGAAATAATTGAAAACTTGGTACAACCATATTGAAAAACATCAATGTTAAAGACTTCTCTTCCACTCTAAGGGTAAGCGCACTATACGTACACTATCCTATTTTCTTGAACGTCAAAACTTTAAATGTCTTGTAAGAAAGCACAAGACCCGAAAAAAGTTAATTTCCCCTCGTTGTTAGAATAAGTTATCTTTATGAGATAAACTTTCCTTAATTGAAGTTCGGGTTACGTACTGATATTTCACATAAGCCATCAAGAAAAAATAAGAAATGACATATTTGAAAGCAATGAAACTCCTGTTCGAACTGAAAGATCATTTACACGCCCATATTCTAAATTAATCAACATTTCTAGTACGTAGAATGTATCGATTTCCAAGAGACATGTCAGAAGAATATGTTTGAAACATTTTCCTATTTTTTGATTTTGTGTATTTTCTTAAAAATATTATATTTTTGTATTTATCTTTGCAATTATATTGTTTTGTATTTATTTTATTATTTTAAAATATCTACATTGTTGACCTCACATTGTTCGAAGTTTGAGAAGAAAGTCTTCGATGCCAAAACCACACGCTTGAGTTGGTGATGCTTTCCCATGAGATGAAAAAAAAGGTTTTGTTTCTTGAAGAGAAAATTATATAGAGATCAAGTTCCATCCATTCCACGATTACCGGTTAGTAAGTCATTTCCTTGAAGATCTCTAACAAAACACGTAGATTTCCGAAATGCAACCTCCAAATCCGCATCACAGAATTGACCAACCGAGAAAAGATTATGATTGAGACCTTCGACGTAGTAAACCCTGTTGATCATGATATTTCCTTGAACCAAATCTCCATAACCAAGAATTAGAGCAAATATAGATCATCTCCAAAACAAACGAACATAAACCAATAATTTTTCAACAAAATTGCACAACAGTGATAGATTGCCCGTCATGTGCTTTGTGCATCCCAAGTCAACAATGAATAGGATGACCTTGTATATCTACAAGATAATTAGAGGACGATGGAAATAACATGACAGAATTAGATCCTAAAGTGTTTGTGAGTTTTAAGACATTAGTTATCCTAGATACATTATCTATGGAAAAACTAACTTTCTTAGTCACACTTTCGTTCCTAACTTTAGGTACCCATTTCTTTTTTGTCTTAGGAACCCATGTATATGCTGAGTTGGGACATTGTTGTCTAATCCACCATTATCCACGCCTTACTAGTCTTCTTATACAACATCCTTTAGTAAACTCTTTGAATTTGTGAAGTGGGATTCTGATGCACACTATTTTCTTATATGGGTTTTGCAACATAATTGTTCGCTTGGAACTTTGGGTTTTTCTAGTACCAATAGGCACTACATTAGTGCTTCTTAGTTCAGCATTCATGTCTTCCAAAAACTAGAAACACAAGCATCATGATTCGAAATACACACACATTTTTCCACAAGTACCAAACAAACAATCATTAACATCGAAGTTCTGGAATTTAAAAACTGTCATTACCAACCATTACAGACTTGTTTTGATTAGAAATCTAGAAATCCTAGGGTGGTTCTTCTACTCAGTCTACTTAAACTTCACATACTAGTGTTTTGGCACACCTTATATCTTTCATTTGATAGCTCCTAGGCTGGGCTGCTAACATTAGTATTGTGAGCTACTCTTTTAGATGTATATACGGAGGATTAGTATTACCTAGAAGTCTAATTCAACTGTGGGTGCTCTAGTTTGTGTGTAATACTTGCAATTCGATACATCACATGGTTTAGACACATTTGTGTTTCTTACATCTGCGTTGCTGTTTGAGGCAAATATAAGTGGGGAGTGACTGGTATTTTGATAACCCCTGACTCATTATTTTTTAAAACCGACTTTTTCTTTGCAAAATAATTTCTCTTAAGAGAGTATGAAAAAGAGCCGTTTTCCTAAAACTGATGTTTTGGAATCCTTTTGACATTGTTGTCGAACAACAAATGGTTTACAAACCTTAGTGTCCACAAGATTTTCCTTAGCATTATTCAATGAGCTTCTTTAACCACTTATTGCATTTTCTTGTCTTGCAGTGAGCTTTCAAATCTTGTAATTCAAAAAATGTTCACATAGTTCCCTTTCGAAAAAACATTTGATCGCCTTTTCTTTGGCAAACGTGTCATTTTTTCGGTCGTTCATGACATTCTTTAAAGCGATTTCAAGAGAAATTGAGTGTTTTTCTAATTTAGCAAAACTCTGTAAAAGCTCATTTGTAAATCTCCTTTACTTACAAATTCAGTTTTGTTTAGAAAGCCTTTTGGCAAGACAGTCACATTCCCTGACTTATAAGATATAAGCATTGTAATCAGTGATCTCATCTAAATCAAATGAAGAATGCAAATAATAACACATAGCTCTTTTAGACACAACATTTCTTTGCAAACATAACATACATGTTGGAAAATTTCTGCCTTATCAATTCAAGTTCCACAAGTTCATCTTCAAGAGATTCAACGTAACTTCAAATCTGCATGCATTTTCTTCGCTTTAGTTCATGTACAAATGCGAAACTAACCATTCTGATCTTAAAGGGCAAAGGGGCATCACATATCTTAACTAGGATTTCCATATCTTGTGGCGCTGTTGGGTTACGAAGCTGAAGAAGGTCGTTTGAATGTTTTTACCCATGCTTGATCTACAATTTCTTTAGATGAATAATATTATTCGTCATGCCCAATTATATGGCTTGTCTACTTTTGCTTTATTGATTTAGACATTGTAAAAGAAATCTATGTTTTTGAAAATTTTGTTTGTTTTCAACAAATATTTTCTCCACATTTTCTTTCTATTTCATTTGCCTGTGGCATACTGAATTTCATAAGCTTGAGTCCAGGGGTTTAAAATTTCATAAAGACCTATTTACTTATGTAGTCAAAAGGTTTCACTAAGTCTTTATTCAATTTTGATCGACTCTCGTTATCAAGAGTCAAAGTCTCTTCCCGATCGGGGACGAGTCTGTTTGCAGATCAGATTGGTCATGTGATCGCATACAAACATGGTATCTCATTTTGAGCCTATTGAGGTACAATTGGATTAGCAAAGTAGTCTTCCATTAAATGTAGGCATTATGGGTGCTTAACAGATGAATTGTTTGGATTGATTGATCTCCGTTTGTAAACAATTTCATTCAAAAACTTTAACTGGTGTTCCATTGAAATCATTTTGTCAATATCTTTTTCTTCCTTATGCTTCAAATCCGTTATTACCTTTGTTTTCTCCTTGATAAGACCTTCATAATGTAACTTGGTTAAAAGACTCTGTTTGACTAACTCATCATGTTTCTCTTTGACAACTGAAATTTCATAGATTTTAACTTTTAAACTTCTTTTATGTCAATTTCTTTTTGAGCTAATAGTCCTAGAGTTTCATTTAACCTTCGTTCAAGTTTGTCATAGTCAACTGTATGATCATTAAAGGCCTTGAACCTCTCAAACCCAGTCTGTTTATTTTGAAGTGCAACTAAGCAACTATCCCGAATACTATTAGATTCCCCTAGAGTTCTACTAGTTTCCGCAAGAATAGACTTGCACTCAGTTAACTCTTGAGTCAATATTGCATTTGCTTTTCTTTACTTCTTTTAAATCTTTTTTTATTACTATCGACATCAAGCTTTAAATTAGCAAGTGCAAACACCACGCCTCATCATCACATTCGACAGCATTTTGGCATACCTGCATACATTATAACACATATCCGGTGAGTCAGGAAGTGACAATACTATTACCCTTCCACTAACACATGTGTTTATTAAAGGATTTAGATTGGTCAAATGTTTATATCATTGGCAAACACATTTATTCTTCAGATCGTATTGTACCTTTTCCAATGGATCAACGCTGTGCCTAACTCATTAGGAACCTCCAGAATCTTTGCCATGTAACTGTAAATGTGCTTCCACACTTGTCATAAATCTCCTCTCTGTGTCTCGCTAGCCAGTCAGATTGCTCCTGCTTGAAGTTGCAACAACCTTTCTCAGCTTGTTTACACAGCACATCTTTTTCTTAGATACGTGGATCTAAACCCGTTTTGGCTTTCTGCATAACCTTAGCATAATGACCAAATTCCTTGCATTAAAACACTGTATTCCCAGACTGTTGCCACTACTGGACCACCTACAGTTTCCCTAGCCCACAACATTCACTACCCTCTGATTCCCAACTTGTCCAGTCTGATTGTCATTCTTGTACCTTGGAGTAGTATCCACATTCTTTGTTTTTTAGTGTTGAGGAAGTTCTGAGTTTTAGTTGGTTAAGGATAGTAGAGTTTCTTGAAGTACTTTGCAATGAGAGACAATTTTTCTGCATGTCTTTATCCTTATGAGCTTGTTCAGGATCACTGTCTTCTTCAGAAGCTGACTCAGATGGAGGTGTGATTGGTTTGGCTATCTCTTTGCCTTCGTATCTGTAGATGCATGAGACTGTTAGAAGTGAAGCTTTTTGATGGTTGGTGCATATGATTTGTGAGGTTTTGATGTTTGGTAATAAGGGTCTTGAAGTGTTTGAGCAGTAGCAACAAGTGCTAATGGGTTAGCATTCTTGCCATATCTTTCAGCACGGATTGCATAACTTCCTTTGGTAATTGCTTCAGAATGTCAAAGAGCTTATGGTATGAAGACATCCTCCAACTTGTGTTAGTTGCTTCACAATTGTGACAAAATCTTGACCATTGTGGTAGAAGATGTTGAAGAAATTGAACATTGACTTGCACGTTGTAACTGTCAAATTGTTTCTGGTCAATTTCATTCATCTATTGTAGAATCTTGTGTATGTAAGACTCAATTAGTTTCTCCTTCGTGAAGTGTGAATTGACCAAACTCCAAAACCAGTTGTCTCGACATCTTGAATAATGAGTGATTCACCATGTTGTAGCCCCTATCATGGCTTCCCACATTTCTTGAGCTGTCCTGACATGCATCAACAGTTGAGTCAAATTCATCTCCAATTCCCAGTCATATCAAATGAATCGCTTCTTTTTTCTGATTCAAAATGAGCTCAGTCGTCAGGAGTCATATTCATAACTGTCAACTACTGTTGTTTTTCAGGCACTGCTGAGAAATCTCTGTTGCAGGAAACAGCTGTAGTTTGTGACATCGTTGGAGTGAAAGGACCTTTAAGAATCACTCCGTAAGGCATCGCCATTCGGTCTTGTATCAATTATCTTAAGAACCGTGATCGATCAATAGCATATCGTCCTGTTGCAAGCATGGTGGATATCCCCTGTGAGACAAGCTGCCATTAGGTTGTTATGCATTTGACTGTCGTTGTGGAAGTAACAATTGGAGTTGTCAGATAATGATTTAAGAATTATGAAGTGAAAAATGGATTGAAGGATCTTAAGTGTTATGGAGTGTTGTGATTGAATCTGTGATTAATTGAAAGTAATTAATTTCCACGGGATTTTACAAGTCAAAGATTTAAACCGAGAAATTGAGTTCTTTCGCGGGATTTTACAAAATTGAGAGGAAACCGTGAAAAGTTAACTGTTTTGTTGTTAAAGGTTTGTTGATTATGTTTGTTTGTTGTTGATTTAATTTGTCCTTGTATTGCCGAATTAAAAGTAAGTCCAAAGTCCTTGTAATTAGTTTTTGAAGTTTGTTTGTCTTGATGTTATGTTTTGATAAAACGGTGATTAATGGACAAAACGCAGTGAAGAATCTTAGACAAAATGCAGTGAAGAATCTTAGGCAAAATGCAGTGAAGAATCTTAGACAAAACGCAGTGAAGAATCTTAGAGCAAAACGCAATGTCTTCTTGTAAGCAAAACGCAATGTCTTTAAGCAAAACGCAATAATCTTGACCAAAACGCAACGATCTTTGGCAAACCGCAACAGTCTTGAGCAAAACACAATGTCTTTCAAGCAAAACGCAATGAACTTTGAGCAAAACGCAACAAGTACAAAGGTCACTTTCACAAGTCGTTTTCACGTGGTACTCTTTCTTGTCTTTATACACAAAACGCAACCTTTATAACCAAAACGCAACTAAGCATTTAGCAAAACGCAAGCAAGAAAAATTCTACTATTCTTTCGTCTTAGCACGAAAATAAATTGTATAACCTCATCTTAACATACAAGGGACTGTTTATAAACACGAAAGACAACAACTTTAACCAAATATAGCCACGAAATAAAATATCTAACCAAGGTTTAGTTTTTCTATTGCGTTTATAGTTTCGAACCAAAAAAAAAAAAAATAAAAAAATAATACCCGAAAATTGATTTTTTAAACCGACAAATCAAACCTAAACACCTAAGTCTCTTAGATACCATATGTTGGTTTACCCTCAATCACTTCACTTCATTACTAGTTACACGAATTCAAGAAGAAAAGAAGGAAAGCTTATAATAAGTTTAAATGAGAGAAACCCAGAGAGAGAAAACGAAAGAGAAGGTGAACTAACTATGTAAGAGAAATGTGTACAAATGAACTCAACACCCACTCTCATCCTTGGAGAGGGTATTTATAGTTAAGACTAAAAGGCTTGCATGCCTTTAGTAATTCTACAGGCCGGACTCGGGTTTACTTGGGCTTTCGCCCGATACACGTGACCAATTAGATTACAAGTAAGAGCCCGTTTACCCGTCTAGCCTATTACAACGTATATTAATTTAGTGACCGAGACCTAATATAGTTATGAACGAACTTCCATTGTTCGACTCAATATTTTGAGGCTAACAGACACATATCAATTCAATAGACAATAAACATAAAAGATGAAGATTAGAAGATAGAAAAGCGGTACAAGCCAAATGATAGAAAACTGTATTAGCCATATTAAATCCGGTTCAATGTTGGTTTGTTTTTTTTAGTGTAATGATTTACTTATCTCAAAGCGGCATATCATTCTTAAGACTTAGGCGGGACATCATCTGAAGACCTAGACATAATTAATCATGTCACAATTAATGCATCCGCATAAAGCATCCTTTAGTTTAATTATAATCTAACTTAGAGAATCAATCAGTGGTGATCCTGTTTAAACCCCTAGCCTAACGTACTTTAACCCACTTATAACTATGGTTTGACGTGTTTATATCTGGTAGTCTACTATTTAAATCTTTATCAGTTAATTAAGAGCATGATTACTGAAACATAAACGGGTCACCTACTGGTCCAACTAAGCTCATAATCAAAAGATATAGACAGAACCTTATTTATGATCCTATCGTCCAATGTAAATAAGACACATATGGAAGCAATCCCGATCTAGATTACTTGTCCGTATCACAAGATCAGTGAAATATAAGGTTCATATTCAAACACATAAACAAGTATGAGGTGATAAACATAATTAAACAATAAACATAACTTAAGAAATCGATTTAAAACAAACCAAACATTGGAACTTATCATTAAGAGGCTAATACCCGAGGGTATTAGCCCACAACCAATGTAATTATACAAGCGTAAATCAAACAATTGAAATCGAATGATAATAAGTAAAAATTACATGATGACCTTGTATGGATTCATGATCAATGCTTGACCTTGAGGCTAATCTTCTCTTCTAAAATTCGTCTCTGATGAGTATGGTATAAAGAATATGATATTGCACACTGAAAACTCGTTTTTGAGTCTTCTATTTATAGTTGCTGAAAAATACTCGATACACCGTATCTAGATAGGTCGATACGGCGTATTGGGCTGGATTCCTTAGAGTGTGCGCTACATTCATAATAAATCTTTGATATCATTCCCAATTTACTATATTTACTGTATCTTCGAATAGTTATATTCATGGATACGGCGTATGTAGACAAAATGGATACTCCGTATTGGGAATTGGTCAAACGCGTTTTCTTGTGAAGTTTTGGCACTGATACGCCATATCTTCTTAGTTGGATATGGCGTATCGGTGAATTTTTAGAAATCTTCAAATGTCTTTGTTTTAGCTCCAAATTGTGCGCCTTTTAGCTTGTCTTCACAAAACACTCCTGAATTACTGTATTTATCAACTTTAAAGCAATTTAGTACCAAATAATGCAATAATTATATAAAATTAAGAAAAATAGATGGGTTAAATGATATAATAAAGTTATCGTCATTGATATCATCAGTGTCAACAAAATTTGTGTTTCATTTTGACGTAAAACTTGTATTTTACCTTTTCCTTTGAGTCGGGCATTTCTAGCCGATATATCTTTGAAAAATGGTGTAATTAACTTTTCAAAAATATTAAAATTGATTAATTTTTGAAATGGGAAGAAACCTAACTCATTTTCCAAAAAAAACCGATCTAAGTATACATTGTTGTATCTAATACACAAAACGACGACAAGTACTTTTATGTGTTACGCTATATATGATTATGTGCACTTCTTTGTGCCTTAATTTTGTTAATAGAAATAATTACGTGATCATTGCTATTTGTAATGGAGCTGATTAAATATCTAAGCACAGTGCCATGTAACGCTATTCATATTGTAACTAGTTTTCACTGATTATCCTAACAGAACTTATTCAAATTTTCTTGCATTAAAGATTACGAAATTGTTCTTGCATGGATAAGGAAAAGATCACTTTGTTTGTAATTTTTTCATCAACATCTTGTAAACCTTGTTAAACATAATAACTTACTTAGGTCATCATTTTAGATGTCTTCACACTTAATACTAGTCTTAGGATTAATGGAAAACACTATTAAAATATTTATTTATTTTCTTTTAAATGAGTGTTTGTGTGGGTCAAGAAAAATCTCGATTATATATCGATTCATTATTCAAATTATGATTGATATATTTATCATTTCTAATTCACAAGTTTTTGAGTATGAACATGAAATTGGATTCTTATTTGTTTAGTTTCAAGACTATATCACTATATATATATATTAAAAAAGATATTATCTTAGATCTACATACTCAATCACACTTGATTGATATGAAATTTATTACCTCATTTTCTAGATTGTTAATACAAATAATGTCTAAAAATGTTATTTATATTTTTTGACCTCTAGATGTTTTGAAGATAACAAAATGTAAAAACATTTACGATAAAAATAAACGTTTACAAGTCACTAATCTTAAATTTCCATTTTAAATATAAATCACTTAAGGTATGTATAAACAAATCATTAAATATAATTAGTGATCAAGAAAATAATTTTTCTTAACCATCACATTTTCACAAAAGTATTTTTACAAAAATAAATATAAATATAAAATACTTTTTAATGAGAAGAAATGTTTTAGTTAAACAAATAAATTCAAATCTGGTTTTCCCCCCCAAAATGAAACCTTCTATACCAGATAAAACCTTCCCACTAAAAAGAAAAAAGGGGAGCGTCAGTCTACGACTGCCCCCTAATAGGCCTAGCGGCCCCCAGATATATGTGGGACCGCCGAGACCGCCAGCAGTGACCGTTGGGTTTTCTTGCATATAAATATTGCATTATTCCCAGCAAAAAAATAGACCTCTTTGCATGAATTTTTTTAGTCCTCTTTCACTCATCAAAAAACCTCTTTCCTCTCGTCTAAATCTCTTATCCACAAACATAGTTTGCTCTTGTTTTCAAGTGAGCTAATCACTTCTTCTCATTTGAAGTGTCGTGTGTGGTTGTAATTATTTTCAAGTTTTTAAATATTATATTTTTGCACGACATTTATTACAAAAAACAAACACTTTAACGGGCAGTGTACCCGGTCAGATGGGAATTTCGTGGTAAGTAGGGTGTCGATCACTAAGCGCGAGAAACAATCTTTCAATTTATTAATATTTTGGTTATCTAAAGTAAGTTAATTCTATTCTATGTTAAATCTATGCTAAACCTATATTAATCCTAAATCTGACGGATAAGAGGTTTTTTCAGCTAATAGACCAGCACGTGTTTTGTTAGGACTAAAATCAACTTAAGACACAATAACACACGCAAGTAAATTAACATAAGATAAAAGAGCGGTCTAGCCAAATATAAGAAAACTGTATGAGCCATTATTAATCCAATTAGAATGTTGGTTTGTTTATTTATTGCAATGTTTACTTATCTCGAGGCGACATATCATTCTTAAGACTTAGGTGTTACTTCTTCCTAAGACCTAGATATGAAGAATTCTGTTACAATTAAACGTATCCGCATAAAGCATCCTTATTTGTTGATTATAATCTATCTTAGGGACTAAAGCAAAAGTGATATTGTTAAACCCTAGTTCATAGAGACTTTACCCACTTACTGCTTAAAGGCAATTCATACACTAATATTCCACTAACCAAGTCTTTACCAATTAATTAAGAATGTACTCGTTGATCCCAAGGGTCACCTGCCAGTCCAACTAAGCTCGCAATCTAAAGGCAAAGATAGGTTATTATTCGTGATCCTATTGGTCTAGATGTATAAATTACTATATGGAGAGCCATCCCGGCATCTAGATTACTTGGTCCGTATCACTAGATCCAGTTGAATGAGAGGTCGCATAAAAAAGCACGTAAACAAGTATAAACTGATAAACATAAACAAGCAATCAACGATAAATTAAGTAATCGATATAAACAAAACCAAACATTCAAATCTTCATAATAATGGCTAATAACCGAAGGTATTAGCCTTCAAATATCATAATCAATACAAGAGTAATAATTTAGCCAAGGTAAACTAACCGAATTAACGAATGATACCAAAAACTGAACGATTACAAGAGTATAGGAGATTACAAGTTGTTTCCTATGGAATTAATTGCTATGCTTGACCGCTTCTGCTATTCATCTCTTTTGAAAATCGACTTTTATGGTTGAGGTATCGAAAATATGATTTAGCACACTGAAAACCCATTTTTAGGTTTTCTATTTATAAGGTCTGGAATATGGTCGATACGGCGTATTAACTGAGGTCAATACGGCGTATTGGGGGTTTCTTGGATTAGGGACCACGTTTCGATATCTTCTAGAATATTTTATTACTATAACTTGAATACGACGTATAGATCTTCTCTGGATATGGCGTATTGATCATCATTCCTTTGTGGTCTTTAGTGAAGTGCAGGCACAGATACGTCGAAGTCATCCTATGATGGATACAGCGTATAGGATGTGAGATTTGTTTCTTCATATTTCTTCGTTAACGCTCCAAATACTACCTTTTAGCTTATCTTCACCAAGTAGTCCATAATTACTACAATTCTCAAATATAAACGATTAAGTAACAATTCTTTGCAGTAATTAATAACATAAATGGGAGATATTTACATGGGGATAAAATAATGCTATAAAAGTTAACGTTTAATTGATGTCAATCAATATCCACCCACTTGAACTCCTACTTGTCTCAATGTAAGCCTTTAGAAGTTTATAAAAGTATCCTAATAATTTTCTATTTAAGCATATAATTGAACTATTACAAGTACAACAACCAAACACCTCATGATATAGGTAGATGAAAACACTCAAATCACATTAACAAATACTATGTGGGTAACCTGTAACAAATTCGTTTGAACTGCACGATTCTCGAGATGATATTCTATCATATGCTTGCAGGAAACACATCTCCACTACTAGAGCTAAGGAGTAACAATTTTATAAAGGTAAAATAGGTTTTTATTACAAGGCTTAGGGTTGATCATTCTAACAATCTTTCACCAAAATTACCACACCAACAAGGCAGCTAAATCACACATACATGGCCGTAATGACGGAAAATACATGTGTGTTCGATCACATCCTCATTCGAGTTTAACCAAGAGTTAGGATGAAGAATGATATAGGGTATGAATCTTCTAACTTTCATCAAAAGTAATAAACCAACAAGGTATCTGAATCACACATACATAGCCGTAACAACGGAATAGACATGCATGACTCGATCACATCCTCGTTTGAGTAAAACCCAATGTTAATAATTAGGGAAGGGAAATAAATTATTGTCACATAAAATTTACAAAACAAATAGACTAAGTCCAAAACAAATAAGGTACAATTTGCTAGACATTTTTTCCTGACCGTTATATACACAAATGTCTTGATCATTAATTAAAAACAACAACCTAAGTTGGCGTTCCCGTAACGGTCAACTTCCCATTCATCCCATACTTTAGATACTTTTACAAGACAAGTGGCGATGTCTACCACTTTACAAAACTTTACATCGTTGACTTATAAGACGTATCAACGAATAATCGATCCTTCATATAATTCCTTTGGTTTAAGCTTTTGCGAAACGATTATCTTCAAACTTTCCTCTTCTTTTTTGTTGCGATTTTTCTAATTTTTTTGTTTTTTTACATACTACGAATCTCGGTGTAATTTCACCATCTTCACGATCATAATAACTCCGAATAATTTTCTACATGATTCTTCATTCTTCGGACGTACCAATAATTGTGATGGTAGTAAATATACATGAGTTTTGACTACTTTATACATTCCCATTTGCAATGTGCAAATTTCTTCTCAACCGTACCAAAGATAAATGGACTTAATCTAACAGGGTAGGCTAAGGTGTAAAGGTGTAACGAAACAAACAGTTGGTGTTATTGCTAAAGGATTGGCTCTATTGGTTTTTCTAGGGGTATCTTACTCTTAAAATAAGAGTAAACAAACGGTTTATACGGTATTTAACTAACCAGTGTAGTTAGTTATTAAAACAATATGTATAGGCTTTTTGGGTGTAATCCTAAAAATTTACCAATTTAAATAAGTTACTCCATCTAAATCCATAGTACTCATTATTGTGGTCTCAAATAGATATACCAAGCCAAGTTCTAAAGTCTACAACATCACCGGCACACTCATATTTTTGTGGAATTTAGGTAAACATTTGAAACCGGATAAGGTTAAATCCTAACAATATCTAATAAGGGTTATTGTGTACATATTAGTAAACAGTAATTTCACAAAAGTATGCTTGAATTTTTTTTAAATTTGAGCATAATTTTAATTAGCATTTTTAATGTGAAAAATAGGACAAGTATGCATTCTAATTCCCATCCCCCGCTTGAATTATACAACGTCCTTATTGTATAGAAAAAACATTACAAACAGGAATTAAAAGAATTAGAATGAGAAACTCCTAGGATATTTTGCTCGGTAGATTCTCCAAGTTGAGTTTATGAGCAAGAATGTATGTTGTAAATGCTTCTGGATACCAGCATACTAACAACACACACATGATTCATATTGTAGATACTTCACCAACTTCGTCGATTTCTTTGTAGCGAGGTCTTGTGCAAAATATAAGAAAAACATGCAACATCCTATCTCGGTATATACTGTTACTTATAAATAAACTAAACAAACTGTACAGGAGACCAATACGCCGTATCCATAAACTGGAATATGCCGTATAGAGAAACCTGTAAAAAGTATCTAAATAAGGGTTAGTCAGCCAAATACATCGTATCATGTGCATGAATACGCCGTATAGACATAACTGACAATAATGTTTAAAAGTGCATAAAAATAAAGGACTGATAACGTCCAGACATTCAATACGCCGTATGGTATGGAGCGGATACGCCATATTGATGTTTGGGAAGACAAACTTGATAAAAATAAATAACAATTCGAGTTGTCTCCCGGGAATCACTTTTCTTTTAGCTAGTCTTTAAGTTAGACTTTTTCTTCAGCTTCCATCACTATTCTATCTCATGCACGTTAACGTGCCCGCGTGTGAGCCATTCTTCCATCTTCGCATCTCGGACATGTTTGGGTCCTAAGTTGAAGACCCCCTTGTAGAAACTTTTGAGCTTTTGGTATGGATGCGAGATTCCATTCAAGTTTGAAAATAATATATAAAAAATTTATATTTTAAATAACTTATCATGCTACTCACCTTTAGTAACGGCTTGATCTTGTTGCATTGGGTATTGGATAGATTTTTAAACCTTAGATGTGATCGTGCCATTTGGTAAGTCACGTTATCACTAACATTGTGGATAGTGATTAACCCATCAAACCTTCTTGCTTCTATACATGCAGCTTTACAGAAAGGTTCTCAAAGAATGATATCTCCCATGTATTGATCTCGATAGCCATCCATATTTTCCACTACCACAAAATAAGTTACAACAAAAAAAATTCCGACAAAAATATGTACATTCATAAAAGCTCCGACTACGTTCTTTCCTTTGTATTCAACTTTTTCCTTTTATATAATGTAGATGTAAAAGGGGGATGGAAAGAAGGGAGGGAGATTAAGGGATAAGAGAGGGGAAGGATAGGAGGTAAGGAATGGGGGAGGAAGAGTGAGAAAGAAGGATTGTGAAAAGTAGAAGGGAAAAGAGTAAGAGAAAAAGTTAGGAAGGTAGAAGGGGATGGGGAGAGGGGGAGGAGAGGAGCATGGGGGAAAAGGAAAGGGAGGGAGAAGGAGAGAGGGGGAGTGAAGGAGAGAGGAGAGAGGGGGGATAGTGAGAGGGGAAGGAGGGGTAGAAGGAAGAAGGAGAGGGTGGAGAGGAGAGAGAAAAAAAAGGAGAGGTGGAGAGGAAAGAGGGAGAGGGGAGGAGATGAGGGGGAATGGGGGCGATAAGGGGGAGAGGGGGGATAGGAGGAGAGAGAGGAAAGGAAAGGGGGAGTAGGGAGAGGGAGGGGGAGGGGTAAAGAGAGAAAGTAGGGAAGGGAAGTGTAGGGTGAGAAAGGGAGGTAGAAGTGAAGAGGGGGTGATGAGGAGGGAGGAGGAAGGGGAGAAAGAAGGAAAGGGAGGTGTGAGGGAAGGGGAGGGAGGGAGAGAAAAGAGAGAAGGGAAGAGGTAGGGGAAGTAAGGTAGAGAAAAAAAGGGAGGGAGGAAGGGGAAAGGGATGGAAAAGGGAAAGGGGAAAAAGAGCTGGTAGTGGGGTTACTTGTAAGCGGTTAGATGGACGGTAAGTGTGATTTTGGGCGCTCCGGCTGGGGGCCCTATTACCCATTATTACGGTACTGCCTGGGGGAGCGCTCACATGTCATCCATCCTCCTTCCACCGTCCTACTCGTCCTACGTTCTCCCTGAACGCCTTTTTTCTTATACCGGTCTGCTGCCGGTCATTTTCCCCTATTTACGTCTTCTTCGTTTTCCGTTCTTACTTTTTTCGCTTGGTGGCCTCTCTGTGTCTCCTTCCCCCACCAATCTCCATCCTCAACCCGTACCCCATTACGGACCCACACGTAAATACCAATCTCTGACCCCAAACCAGCCCTACAAACATCCTAATATCGTCCCCACCAACAGGCTCAACCCGAACAAAGACACCAAAACTCGGTACACGTATTAAAACTTTCAAAACACCTATACTATGATTACATGACACGATCAGTTCATCAAATAACATACCTCACATTCCTCCATGGTGGTCATCAAATAAGTGAACTTAGAGTATTTCCCCAAAGTATATACTAGGCACATAACGATCTAATCAATACGAATGCACATCTCCATCTAAACAATGTCTAATGCTCTATTTAACCAACAAAGTCTCTCCCAATTAGCCTATCATTTAAATCAGAGATTACCATAAAAACTCATATACACCTAAAAGAAGAACCACTTACTCAAAACAACTAGCAAGGTTTAAAACTTTTAAAATAATTTTTTCATCCCCACCCTCAAACGTAATCTTCCTTATATAATACATCAATCTAGCGTGGTCGAGAAACAAAAATGTCTTACGAGGATCAAGGGGCCTTTGACATCCTCGGAGCAAATATCAAAGAAATATAAAGTCATCGGGAAAAATAAATTTAAGCAATACCTACTAGCACGTTTACAGCAATTCCTTTTGTAAATTCACAGTCCAACTGAGAATTCAACAAGCAACTTAGGTGAGCTAATTCTCCTAAACCTAAGTTAAGGTAGGTCAAGAGAGGCATGACACTTACGCCAGCTCCTAAGTCAGCAAGGGCATTATCAAAGCAAACATTATTAATATAGCAAGGTAAAGTAAAACTACCTGGGTCTTTCTCTTTTTGGGGTATGGAATTATCGATATGTGAAGCTTCATATGAGTAAGCTTCCAAGAATTGTGGTCCATATGATCCCTTCATTTCTTCACAGTAGTAATCATTCAAACGACATGGAAATGGAATTGTCGTTTGTCTTGACTCGAACATTAGTCTTCTATTATGTGGGGTGGATATGGCGTATTGGGGTGATCCAATACGACGTATCAAGTTTGTATCAGCTTCAGTAGTCGAGATCGACTTGACATGATCTCTCGGGTTGGCTTCTGTAGAGCTAGGTACGCTTCTAAATCCTCTTTCTTGTAGTGCCTTGCTTATTTTCCTGATTTGAATCTCTAAAGTTTTAATCGAAGCTCCTTGGTTTTGTAAGGCCAGCCATCCGTCGAAGCTTCGGATTTCTATAATCATGTTGGATTTTCTTATGTCTTTTAGCTGATTTCACCTCATACTCTTGCTCAAGGTTTCTTCAATAATTTGTCTCGTTCTTATCGAAGTTTGCATTGTTTCTTTGGTAGAATCCCAGAGCTGCTGCTCTATATCCCCCTCCTTGGAAAGGTCCACTAAATTGAGTGTAGTAAGCTTCTTCGAGGGTTTTACCTTCTTCTTTGAGTGGGCAATCTTTGGTGTAGTGGGGTCCTTTACATTGTTCACATCCTACTTGAGCAACATATACCTTTTCATTGACTTTCTTGATTTCTCTTCCAAAATTATTGAGTTATGCTTGTATGGCTGCCAATCCGTCAGAAGTTTAAGTACTTCTTGTTCTAGATGTTCCATTGTGCCATTTTTGAGAGTATTCAACCATTTTTTGGATGGCTACTTTTACATTAGCAGCAGTCTTAGATGGTATGACACCTTTTGAATCAAGAATTTATCGAGTTGGAACTTCCAATCCATTATAAAACAAGATTACCTCATGCATCTCCCTTAAATAGTGTTGATGACACCTCATCAAGAGTTTTTTAAATCGCTCCCATGCTTGGTAAAGGGTTTCATCCGGTTCTTGCTGAAAGTTGTTAATCACCTCCATTTTCTTCGTAGTTCGAGCAGGTGGACAATATTTGCTTAGAAACTTTATCTTTAGATCTTCCTAAGTTGTAATTGAGCCAGATGGTTTGTTTCTTAGCCAACAACTCATGACTCCAGTTAGGGACATAGGGAAGGCTCTAAGCATCACTTGGTCTTGAGTTATATTAAGGATATGGAATAAATCAACAATCTCAAGGACTTTCTCAATGTGTTCGTTCGCATCTTCATGATCCGAACCGCTGAAGGTGTTTTCTCGTAGTTCCTTAAGAAATTGGCCTTTTAGTTCAAAGTAATCTTTGTTATCGATTTTAGGCCTATAAATTCTTGATCCATAGTCAGCTCGGGTTTTGCTCATGTATTGTTCCATGGTTTCCGTCATTGTTTCCGCAACTTCTTCCTTGGAATATTCTTCTAAATCAGAAAATAGATTAAATTCAGGCGATCTTGATTCGACAAGACTTAGTGTCTTGAGAAGCTTCCTAGATGATCAAAATTATCATTCTGGATCCTTGAAGGGCGTAAATGGTTCCTTTGTTGAACTCCTTGTCATGCACTACCTGAAACAAGAGATAAACAATCAGTAGGATAGGCTCGGGAGAAAGAAAATACAGATATACAGAAATCGAATGCGAAAAACTAGTTCTGTTACTGTATCAGACGATCAATATGCCATATTCAATGGATCTGAATATGCCGTATTAATCTGTTGAATGAATATGTTGTATTTGCAAGAAAGTTGGATACGCCGTATCGAATGGAAGTGGATACGACGTATCAGGTTATCGACCAGAACAGTGTATTAGAAAACAATTAAACACACAAACAACTAAACTAATAATCAATTAAACAAACAAATATACAAGCAAATATATAGAATTATACACTAATAATGTAAATTACACTAATCCTAAGGGTTAGATTATTTTAATGTTAAAAATCAAAATATCAAATAAAAATTAAGATTAAAGTTTTCACTCCCCGGTAGCGGCGCCCAAAAACTATAATGTGTCATTGTGAGGTTGTAATATGTTTCATGTTTTAATTTAATTTGCCGACATTACAAAAAACAACACTTTAACGGGTAGTGTACCCGGTCAGACGGGAGTTTCATGGTAAGTAGGGTGTCGATCACTAAGAGCGAGAAATAATCTTTCTATTTATTAATATTTTGATTATCTAAACTAAGTTAATTTCTATTCTATGTAAACCTATCTTAAACTATGTTAATCCTAAATCTAACGGATAAGGGGGTTGTCAGGCTATGAGAGACTGCACGTTTCACGGTGACTAAAATTAACTTAAGACACGTAACACATGCAAGTAAATTAACATAAGACTTAGGCGTTATTAATTCAATTAGAATATTGTTGTTTATTTAGTGCAACGATTACTTATCATCGAGGCGTCGGCAATCATTCTAAGACTTAGCGTTACTTCTCTAAGACCTGGAACAGGAATTCGTCACAAATAAAACGTATCCGCATAAAAGCATCCTTATTTGCTGATTAGAATCTATGATAGGATCATGGTGATCTGTTAAAAATGTTTTTTAAAAAACCCTAGCGCATAGAGACTTTACCCACTTACTGCTTAAAGGCAATTCATACACTAGTAGTCCACTAACCAAGTCTTTACCAATTAATTGAGAACGTACTCACAGATCCCAAGGGTCACCTGCCGGTCCAACTAAGCTCGCAATCTAAAGGCAAAGATAGGTTATTATTCGTGATCCTTTTGGTCTAGATGTATAAATTACTATATGAAGAGTCATCCCGGCATCTAGATTACTTGGTCTGTATCACTAGATCCAGTTGAATGAGAGGTTGCATACAAAAGCAGGTAAACAAGTATAAACTCAGAAACATAAACAAGCAATCAACGATAAATTAAGCAATCGATATAAACAAAACCAAACATTTAAATCTTCATAATAATGGCTAATACCCAAAGGTATTAGCCTTCAAACATCATAATCAATACAAGAGTAATAATTTAGCCAAGGTAAACTAACCGAGTTAACGAATGATACTAAAAACTGAATGATTACAAGAGTATAGGAGATTACAAGTTGTTTACTATGGAATTAATTGCTATGCTTGACCTCTTCGCTGTTCTTCTATTTTGAAAATCGACTTTTATGGTTGAGGTATGAAAAATATGATTTAGCACACTGAAAACCCATTTTTAGGTTTTATATTTATAAGGTCTGGAATTTGGTCGATACGACGTATTGACTGAGGTCAATACGGCATATCGGGGGTTTCTTAGAGTAGGGACCACGTTCGATATCTTCTAGAATATTTTATTACTATAACTTGAATACGCCGTATAGATCTTCTCTGGATACGGCGTATTGATCATCATTACTTCATGGTCTTTAGTGAAGTGCAGGCACATATACGCCGTATCTTCCTTGATGGATACGGCGTATAGGATGTCAGAATCGGTTTCTTCATATTTCTTCGTTTAAGCTCCAGAATGCGTGCCTTTTAGCTAATCTTCACCAAGTACTCCATAATTACTGCAATTCCTAAATACAAATGATTAAGTAACAATTCTTTGTAATAATTATACAGAATGAATTATTTACATGGGATAAATGATGCTATATGATAAGGTGTGATTTTATATACTATTTCGAGGTCATTTAACACCCTAAATCATGCAAATATGCCTAGATTATGTGCTTAATCTTTTTTTTTAGGTTTTTAGTACTTGAATGGCTTTTGGAGGAAATACACGTGACTTGGGCTCATTTGGAGAAGAAATGGACAAGATTACGGACCTACACCAAATCTCTTGAAGATTTATGCAAATAGTGACTGGAGACGACGTCTCAGGCATAAAGCGATGCCGTCGTGATCTATATAGTGACAGCATCAGAAATTTTGTGACGGCGTCAGGACGTGGCCGACTTAAAGAGGATCTAGAATCATCTATGTGGCGACGGTGTCAGGATTACAAAGCAACGCCATCGCGTCGACATCTCTATAAATATAAATTCGTTTTTAGGGTTTTATGTGTTTAACTTTAGGATAACTTTGTATATACCTAAGGAGACGAACCATAGTCATTTTAGGAACTTTATAGGTCATTTTTAGGGCCTCAAAACCCTATTATACTACCTTGAATCCATGTTTTAATCAAGTAAGGTTATTTATCATTAATCATTCAATATGTCTATGTGTTGTTTGATTGATTTATCTTCTTGCTTTCTTTATAACAACATGGTACCTCTTTGATCCGACATCATCCGGTTGGTGCAAAACGGATGCTCATTCCACGAACTTTGGTCCGAGGATCCAAACCAACACCTCAAGGATTTCTTAAAACTTGTGGACTCATTTGACCTTGACGGTGAAAGCAGGGAAAGAACGAGCATGTGTTTATTTTAATTTTCCCTTCGCGATCAAGCTAGCAATTGGCTTGAACGTCTTTCAACAGGATCCGTCACCACATGGAAGGATCTTACTACTCGTTTCCTTGCTCAATTCTTTCCACCGGGAAGGACTGCAAAACTTCACAACGATATCCTGATGTTCTAACAACATCAAGGAGAATCTCTATCTGAAGCATGGACTCGTTTCAAAGACTTACTACAAAAAGTCCCTCATCATGGCATCGATCTATGGCTTTTAATCCAATTCTTCTATGATCATGTCGACTATACCACGCAGATGGGCATTAACTATGCAGCAGGAGGGAGACTTAGAAAATTAAGGCCAGACGAGGCTTGGGCTACTATCGAGAATTTAGCCCAATATGAGGATGAAGGGTGGAACGATGTCGTCATCCTAGATGAAGGGAGCCTTAACTACGAAAATCCCGACATCAAACAATTACTAGGAATCATGGAGTGTAAAGTTGATACACTTATGAAGGACGCAATCTCGCTAATGGGAAGAAGCGAAGGTGTTTTTCGGATGAAAACCAACGAAATGTATCAACCACCCCTTGAGCCATCACGTCAAGTGGAATTTGAGCACGTTGTGATGAACTTCATCCTCGATCAGGAAGAAAGAGTCAAACAGCTTGAAAAATATATGAAAGTGATTATTGGCGATTTTATGCAACTCTCTCCGAAAGTCATAAGGAGGCTAAAAGATAAAATAAGAGATGAAGGGGGCAGGCTGAGAAAAATCGAGAAGATTACAAAATACCTATACATGGAGGTCCTAGAACCCCTAGCGGGCATAAATTCCCAGAAACTCCTGCGAAAAAAAAGTTCCACGATACCCTCAAATCTATCCCCACAATCCCATTATGGATAAGATATGTTCAACTAAACTTCTCGAACCCACACCTTCGGTTTTAAACCAGGTGAAAGAGCCAGTCAAAACATCAAGACCCAACATGACGAAGGAAAATCTTCAGCAACCCAACCGATGCCTCATAATTGCCCGACCGTTTAGGACGATAACCGTACTAAAAGCAAGACCCAGTCACATTACTCTTTCACACTCACGGAAAGTAACCGCGTATTTGACCACGGAGGAAGGAAAAGCGTTAACTTTTTCTAAAAAAGTCAACAATCAACGAATTAGGGAATTTGAAACATCCTGACGGCGTCAGGAGTAATACTCGACGCCGTCGCAGCGGTCCAGACAAAAATATAAAAACCCCACCTCCTTCCCCATTCTCTTCCACAACAAAACAAAAACCACCCTAGCCGACTTCTAACTCCATTTTTGCTGCACAAAGGACGATCATCCCTACTTGGTAAGTGATTCATCTCCTTCGTCCTCATTCTTCCTTCATCTCAATTAGCCTTTAATTTTCGCTCGATTACGATTTCATTCAATTGACTTTTTCCATTAATCAATCGATCGAAATTAAGGGTAATCATGTACTAATCTAAGTAATTTATTAACAATCATGGTATTGAATTGCTTGCTCTTAACACTCGCACAAAAACAACCCGGATTTAGACCAATGACCAGGAATTTTCGAATTTTTATGGTGGGTCTGACCTTAAGGGGGTGTTTGGGAATGGGTTTATCGGAAAATGGCTTAGTTTTCCCTCGTAACCCAATTTTTCAAACAACATCATCCTGACGGCGTCAAGGATAAAATGCGACGCCGTCTGGACCCACTGTACATATAATAAATTTTTATGGTTCTAATCTGATTTGTTTTTTTATTGGCTTTAATACAGACCATGAGCAAGAGAGCTAGGAGGACTAGAGGTCAATCCTCTTTCTCCCAAGGAGTATCAATTGAGGAAAAAGTTCGAATGCTCAGGGTATTCGAGAGTGGTGTGCACCAAATGCGCCACGATGCTCTTGCTAGGCGCCGCATTCACTCCGGGGACATCATCGACTAGGAATTCCTTGCCAGCCAAGGTCTTGATCAAGCCTTCTTCGAGTCTATCAACAAAGACCTTTTCTACGCCCCCTAATGGGCGAACCTCTTCCAAACCAATAAGAATGTATATCGAGAGTTGGTTCGTGAGTTCTTTGCCTCATTTGAGTTTGATGTCTCTCCTTGTAGGTATGATCCTAAGCATTTGGTGTTAGGTTTAGATTAGGGGGCGAGCAAAAGGAGATTTCTCTATTAGAACTAGGATGGAGAATTGGTTTGTATTCTGAAAGGCAAACTAGGGAGAGTGCTACTCTAAGTGGGTTAAGAAAGGGGGTGACAATGAAGGCAAATCACTTGTTATTGGGATTTTGACCAACCATTTGGGATGATGGGTTTAATGTGGGAAATAAAAAAGTGGCCGCCATTAGGGATCCAAGGGTTAAGCTTGCCCATCGTTGCATTGCAATAACCATTATGGGTAGAAAGGAAAGCACTCATAGGGTCACCAAAATTGACATGTTCTACCTTTATTGCATCTACTCCGATGAGGTCGTCTGCAACATTCCATACTGGCTTGCTAAGTACATGGTTGGGATGAGGGAAAAGAGTTTGATTTATGGAAGGATGTTTGTAACTCGGATTGCCTGATCTTATGGGTTGCTAACCAATGAAATGATGAGGGCATTAAGTGTCGAGCCCTCCCCTCATGTCTTTAAAAAGAAATCATTGATATTAATGGGGGTTGTTATGGAGCTACACAATGGGGGATGCTTTTGGCCCGCAGCACGAGAGGCCATGGAGGAAGATGAGGAAGATGATGAGGGTGATGAGGCAACCAAAGGAGATGCGGGTCATGAAGGGGCTGGAGGTTCCGCCGACATGTACCACAACATGAGCCAAGGTGATTGGCAAGTTCGCCAAACGCGTTAGATGGATCAACAAGACGAGCAGTGGGGTAGGATTAACACTTGGATGGGGCAGCAAGATGAACGAGCCCACTGGATGTATGATCACACTGTCCGCCAATTCCAATACCTGTCCACTCGTGACAACCTGGACCCCCACCTCTAGATTGCCCCATTCCCAAGGTATGAGGCCGATTACCCACCCGTTGGCTATCAGGGATACATGCCTCCAGGCTATGAGTACCGCCTCGGCCCTTCTCAAGATGACTCTTAGTGATTGTTCATGTTCACTCTAGCATTCTGTAATGTCTTTCGTTGTTAAACAGCTATGGATTGTAATAGTCTAGGATTCGAATATTTGAACTATTATTTCTATGTTTGTTTGAACTAATTATCGTTAAACATTAGGAATATCATGTGTTTTGTTCTTTATTGTTTGTTTTATTATGTTTGGATCATTTTGTAATCATGCTTTGTTTGTTTATAACTTCGTCTTATTTGAAATCAAAGGTATTTTGCAACAAAATAAGTGTAGGGGAAATATCCGGTTTTTAAGAACCAAATTCAAACATTTAAAATAAATTGTTTAGATTAATTCACGTCAGTTTCGAGTCATATGGTTGTAATGATTAATTCCTGGTTTTTATGCAGTGCTTTCTTCAGATTTAACTTATAAAATTACGTGCAGGAAATTTCTCATTATAAACGAAGAAGAATGTTTCATAGTGTCTGGAGACGGCGTTGGGATTAACACCCGACGGCGTCGCGTCTCCTGCAATGTAAAAATTCGAATTTTTTCAAGTATTTCTGAAAAATTAAATGTGCAATATTTAAATTTTGTAATTCTTTTGTAAACCTGCAGAAAACCGATAATTACATCATTACTTTCATCCTATCTTTACTGCTTTCATAGAGTCAAAACCCTAAACTCTCATTGTATTTATATATATCTCGCCGATTTTATGCTTGGTGTAGTTGTCTTTGTGTTTGATTTACAGGTTATATTTGATGAGAAGAAGCTTGGAAGTTCTTAGGAAGTTTCATTGGATAATTTTTGGAGGGCGATTTAACCAGTTATCGCATGTTTCTTCTCCATTATTGAGCAAACCAGAGGAGTACTAGTTTCTTTTACTTGTTTTCTTATCCCTTTATTTGTTTTTACGGGTACTTCTATAGAACATTGGGGACAATGTTCAACTTAAGTGTAGGGGAAAAAATAAGCCTTAGAAACTATTCATTCATTTGCCATTTGCTTGTTCCTTAAAATGATGGGTAATATATCAAAACATAGCATAAAAATGTAATTTTAACCAAAATTTAATTTTTTTTACGACACATACCGATAAAAACCGAGTATTAATAGCGTCTCATGGATAAGAATGTGTATGACTAGCACAAAAACCCTCAAAATTCCACCCCAAAAATGTGAGGTTCGCCTTTAGATCTTTAGGAATTCGGGTATCCATTATTGATACCCAAGATAATTTGTACCTTTAGCTTTCTCGAGTAAAGGTTCAAATGCAGTCATATGTGTCTATTCCATCGTTACGGATGTGTACATATGGTCTTTGTCGCCTTTTCTGGAGCATTGGTATCGGTATTAAATTATATGAGTGTACCGGTAGTATATTAAATTCTAGAACTTGTTTTTGTGATGCATCCCGAGACCGCATAGTAAGTATTAGGATTTTCTAGATAAGAGGCACTAGGATTAACCCATGTTTTAAACCTGTAACTGTTATTATGGTCACATCGATCATATAACTATCCCATACCTTTGCCATGCACTCATTTTTAGTGCAGGATACCCTTTGTACAACCCTCAGAGTCTATCCTTTTTCACGGTTCTCGTAATTTTCTGGTTAAGCCGGACTATTAATGAAGAGCATTGTCACCCATAAACCAATTGTTACACCCAAATCACCTTAGCCTACCTTGTATGTGCTCACTTTTAGTACATTATTGTTTTAACCCAAGTTAATTATTTGAGTACACGGTTGCTAAGTTCTTATCCTTGTAAATACTGTTTTGGGACGATTGAGATTCATGGTAGTATTCATCTTATGAAGAATTAGAGAAGAAGTAATTTATTACCCCCAATAGAGCTCAATAAGCTCCATGTTATTTTGATCAATCTCAAATCGGGTCATTAGTTAGATTGTAAATAATCGAGTATGTAAAAGTTCAAGTGTAGGGGTGTATCTATAAACCCTCCATGATGTATTATATGTTTAAGCAATGGTAGGGCAAACGTGTACGAAAAAAAATATATATAAAAAAAGTAAAAAAAATATATGTACGGGCTGCCATTTGCTTAAGTCTATGTTTATATTAGAGTCAAGAAAAGAAAAAGAAATAGATTGGTGTAGAGTTTGTATATTTTGTCCGAGTCTTTGGCTTAGCAACCAAACCAACGTGTATTCTTATAAATAATTAGCTAACCCTTTCACTCCAAATTCACTCAAAAGTCACTCCCCAAATGTATCCCGTCCATTTCCGTTTCTGTTAATGTTATCTTACACCTACACTCCACAATCCTTTAAAAGACCTCTTAGATAGTAATGAATAATGCTTGCGCCTAGCGGTGGAGGTTTGATCCTTTACCAAGCCTATGGTAATTTATATGCTATGACAGGTAATGAGTGTTGATTTTCCGTTTCCCATAGTTGTTATAATTTATTATACACCCGAGTGAATGAGAGAATCCCAAACACTTATGTGAGGTGCTAGTATATACTTTTCGTGCTTTTAATTACGAGGTCTAGAAGGTTGTGTTGTAAAATACTTTTAAAGAGTAGGTTAAATGACCCCACTATTGCTATTGTCTAGGTAGAAAAACCCATTTGCTTAAGGACAAACAAATCTCAAATGTAGGGGTATTTGATGAGGTATCATTTTATACACTATTTCAGGATCATTTAACCCTATAAATCATGCAAATATGCCCAGATTACATGCTTAATCGTTTGTTTTTAGGTTTTTAGCACTTGGATGGCTTTTGGAGGAAATACACGTGACTTGGGCTTATTTGGAGAAGAAACGGACAAGATTACAGACCTACACCAAATCTCTTAATGATTTATGCTCATGGATGGAGGAGACGGGTCACCAGGCATAAATAACAGCGCACTCATATCCAACTCCACATACGCCACATCCGTGATCTATATAGTGATGGCGTCAGGAATTTCGCGACGGCGTCATGACGTGGCCGACTTAAAGAGGATCTAGAATCATCTACGTGGCGACGGCGTCAGGATTCCTAAGCGACGCCGTCGCATCGATATCTCTATAAATATAAAACCGATTTTAGGGTTTTAAGGGTGTGTAACTTTGTATAAACCTAAGGAGACGAACCCTAGTCATTCTAATAGCTTTATAGGTCGTTTTTAGGGCCTCAAAACCCTATTGCATTACCTTGAATCCATGTTTTAATCAAGTAAGGTTATTTATCATTAATCATTCAATATGTTTATGTGTTGTTTGATTGATTTATCTTGCTTTTTTATAACATGCGAGGCTAAACCCTCCTTTGTATTTATCTATGATTGCATGAAACTTAGGTTGTAGATCCTTTTGATGTTGCTTCTTGTTGATGAATGTGCGTGTTAGGCTTTAGAAAACCAGCTTTTGTCTGTATCACTGTTGATATGTATAGGGAAACGCGAGTGGTGTAGAAAGGATACCATCGGTAACAGTCTTCATACTACCTATACTCCATTATATGTTGATCCCTCTTAGTTATTCACATGCATTTATAATATACTCTTAGGTGGCCTTGTAATAGTTTCATACTGACCTTACTTGTGCGTTGTCTTAATGGAATATTAAATAGACAGCGGGTTCGTGTAATCCGTTCATGACCTATGAAATACTTACACAGATCATCACAAGTGTGACAAAGCAACTGATATAGGAGAAGCAATCTGAGGGGTATTGCATGATTAGGTAAATACATCTGTTTATCATAAAGTTATCACGAGTTGTTTAGATATTAATTAGTTTATTTATTAGTTGATCAAACCAACCTCTCAAACCATTGATTTACATGCTTTCCATAAAATATAAAAATACAAAAAGAATATTCTCTCAACCCCGTAGAATTCTGTTAGACCATGATCAATCCTTCCCAACCTATTCTCCAAGAGAACGATAACAACCCCTGAGTCTTACCTATAATACACTGTAACGATTAGGTGCACTGCCTAGGGAGTTGTAAAACTTCGTGTTGAAGTCTTTACGAGACCTCACATCATATTTAAATAATGGAACTGTAAGTAGTTGTATTAATTAATGAATTGATATACTAGGTATGATCGTTTTTATTTATACTATTGTGTTCTTTATTTGCATGATTAAATCCATGAATAAATTTATTTATTCTAAAGTTGTCCATTATCGATTAACGATACGGGAGTATTGTTGAGTTAAGACAAATGTGAGCGAGGTAATATTCTTGGAAAAGGATATGTCCGCCATACTCGTATGTTATTCATTGTGATGAATATCTGACTACCCCAACTTGTGTGACCCTACTTTATGGATCATCGTCATTAAGTGAATTCCACTCATGGTAGAGTTTTTGCTCATCCTTAGACTTGAGATGCAAGCAGGCTTCGCATGTGTGGATGGCATTTCTTGATTCTAGTCAAACGTCATCCTGAATAAGGTGGTTATAAAGGATACTTTCAGAAGTGTTATGAAGCATATGAATGACACTTGTTGTCAAAATAGAATTTGTTCCTCCACGTGCTTATGGAGTTAGATACTTACTAAGTCCCTCGATGAATTGATCAGATATATGTATAGCCACACCCAAATGTAATTAAGATGAATCTTGTTTACTTTGGTAATCTTGTTCAATATCTATATCAAGAAACAGAATAGTTAAATAATGGGATGACTTTGATCCATATCCATTTTAACATTGTATCTATAACAAATGATGAATAATAATAAACCAATTATACTGAGACGTTTATGAGACTACACTCAGGTATTTCTGAAAGCATTAGCATGTTGCTAGACGCTTACAAATGTTAGTATAGTATATTGTATGACTATGACTTTCACATGTGGGGGCTATTGGGAAGTGCTCATGTCATATAGATATTTATATGGCTAGAGATTTGTGAGCCTATTGGGTCACACACATATAGAATGAGAGACTACAACAATAATGTAATCTATATAGTAAATGTATTATAATCATCATATTAGTTAATAATTAATGTAATTAATATATTAGAAGTATTATATTAATTATATTAAGTTTTATTTCATGATATTGCTTAATGGTCATTAGTTAAACCGTTTGAAGGTTTAGTTAACTAACAGATTATAATTAGGAAAGTATAAGACCTGCCTAATTGTATAATAGCCCTATAAATATTGTAATCCCTTTAGAGGGAGGGGCGACTAACTAGAAGCAGGAAAAAAGAAAGAAGAATCCAACTTGGTCACCAAGTTATCTATGCTATATAATGAATTGAGGATTCATTAGTTTAGGTTAATCTAGGATCACAAATCAAGCTAAACTTCTTCTCCTCTTTCTCTCTTGTTTCTTGGTCGATCGAAACTCCTAAACCCTTACGGTTTTTGATTTTGGTTAAGCAAGCAAAAGTGTTTAGTTTGTTTCCGTGATTCAAGAACAAGCATTCGCATAGTAGAATCAAAGACGTGTTGTGTGGATACACATAGAGATCACCTACCTTGGTGATTTGGTTTGAGTTTTGTAGTAAATCTCAAGAACAAAAAGGTGTTCAAAGCTTTATTATTTGCAAGAATCAATAAGCTAAAAGGTACGCTTTTAGGTTATTGTTTTATGTTAATTAGTCACATCATATGTACCCATATCCGCTGCATACTCATGTTAATATATAGGTTATTAGATAACAAATCCTAACAGAAAAAAGGGGATTAAGCTATTCGGCGAGATAGAAGTTCAAACCATATGGCGAGTTAGATTATTTGGCGAGTTAGGGTACACATAACATATGGCGTGTTAGATGGCTTGGATATATGGAGAGAAAGATGACATGACTATATGGCGAGTTTAGCATACAACCAATATCGGGCAATAACTTCAAAACCCTAACACTTACCAAGAATCACCAACATCATTTTTCCACAAAATGCAAAATGAAGAACGTTTCCAAAACTTATCAAGTTTATTAAGATCTTAACCCAAAACCACCAATCAAAACAAACATACCACATTTCACTTAAACAATCCTTATCAAGATTCACCTAAATGACAAACGGCTAGTTTTGAAATTTGAATGTCAAATGGGGTTGATAAGTTATTGCTTATTTGGAATTGAAGTTGGATATCATGGAGGCGTGTACTTATTTCGTCTTCGAGCCTCCCTTCTATTTTCTTGTTGTTTTACCCCTCTATCGAAGATGACTTGTTTGAGCACAGATGGATTAGGATTAAAACTTGATCTATCTAGTTATACTTGAAGGTTCACAGTGTATAGCTATCACTAAAGGAGTTACGTTGAAGTACTTAGTGTCACACGACGATATAGATAGTTTCAAGAGGTGTTGTATTTCTTATACTTTTGGGATGAGTATAAAGTAGTTAGGGATTCGAAAAGCGTGAACTCTGAACACCGTTCTTTAATCGACAATAGTGCAAGCTTAGGTCACAAGTACGAGGGATTTTACTTCAGTCTTGGGTTTGTAATATCGGGTTTTCTCTATTAGTGGTCACTACATATAGCTGACAAGAATTATAAGGGGTTGGTAAAGAGTTAGTCAGAGGGATTAATGAGTAGAGATGTGATCAGCATTTGATTCTCACGAGATATATTTGAGCTACAAGATGTTAATGATTCTTCACACATGATCGTCTCAAGTATATGGGCGTACACGATTATGATGATTCCGAGAGATCGTAACCATCATAGGGGAAGAAATGTGTATTCGGTGTGGTCTAACGGGTCAATAAAGAAGGGCTATACACATATAAAGCATTGGTGTGGTAGATTCGTGCTGGGTATTATGGTTTCTACTTCCTTGGATTGGTTAGTGCGAATTATTCTGCATGCATGAGAAGATATGTTGCTGATTTCTTGCATGTCCCCTCGAACGGATAATCACCAGGATTAAATGTTAAGAAGCATTCGTGTTTAGTGTGGTTTACTGCTTCTTCTACAAAATTCCGTTGTGCACTTAGACGTGAAAGTTAGAAGATCTTTCAAGTTAAATCAATGTTTCGAATCTGCTCAAGATAAGATTGTTGGTTTAGGGGAAGCCGATTCAGAAACTTTGTCAAAAAGGAGTGTGTGAAAAAAATGATTCAAAGACATGTTGTATGAATTGGAGGGAAGTTATTCTAGTTCATACATAATACAATGTTTCTCCTACAAGTAAAGATAAAGAAGATCCAAGTTGGGGTACATGTATGAAGACAAGGGACACTGAAGTCATCCTCAATATTGGAAGCGCCTTGGAAGTGTTTACTTTTATTTGTATTTGTAATTTTTAGGAAACGTTGTAAGTAATTCCGTATGTCACAACATTGGGGGAAGATTGTAAATGTGACGATATTTACAGAATTACATTAGTTATTAAGGCCGAACATAAAAGGACTAGAAATGGCAATGTTGTATAGGCTAGGCATGTTCACGACTATAAATACTGATAACGCCTAAATTATACATGTTTTCGGCGGTGTTATTTGCATTTATTTTATTATTTCTCATGAACTTTTGGTACTTAATCAAGTATATTTGCTATTATAGGTTCATGATATGTGTCGTGGAAGAATACGAAAGATTACACGAAGAATTGAAATTTAAACGAAGAAATAACTCAAGTTAATGATCTCCCGACACCTGTTCACTGTTTTGGCCATAACTCGGTCATACGAACTCCGTTTTAGTTGATTAAAGTGGCCACGGGAAGAGAATTCAATTATCTAAAACTTTGAAAAAGGCTAAGTTCTGAAAGTACCCTAAGTATGCTGCACTTCCAAATAAGTGCGGCGCACTTTCTGACGAATTTAAGAGAATTAATGGCAATTAAATGCTAAGTGCATTAACTCACGAAGTGTGGCGCACAAATAAGTTTATGCGGGGAACTTTGGCCCATTTTTAGCCTATAAATACAGTCCCTAATCACCTCATTCCATATCTCTTAGACACACAAACCTCAATTCGTTTAGAACACTTAGAAAAGGTGTTTTTGGTGATCTTGGCTTGACCAACCAAGGATCCAAACACCCCTTTAAACCACCATCACCACCATCGACTACCACCACTCTCCACCATCAATTCCCAGGTTTTGATCCATTAAAGAAGCATAATAGAAGTGTTTATTCGAATCTATAAACGATTGTGACAGAATTGTTTATAGTTTCCGGATTTTACTTTGAATATAATATAGTTTTCGTTGGGAAAACTTGTGAAATCATCAACATTTGCTCTTGAAGTTGGTATAAATCTTGTTTATCCTTTAAATATGATCTTTACTGAATTCATGGTGAATATTATGTGTTTTGTTACTTATTTGATCATGGTAGTCATCTTGTGTTTGTTTGGGCAATATGTGATCTTGGATATGGAGCGTTTGGATATGTGTTTATTGAATTGGTAATACATATTTTATATAAGAAAATAGGCCGAAAGGTTTCTTTATACATGTGTTCTATCAATCCATTTAATATATTGGTTATAATAACTTATAAAGGCCGAAAGGATTTGTAACTTGTGAAATCTTTATTCTCTACACTTATAAACACTATTCCAAACACTTCATTGTCTTAGTGATGATTGCCTAAACAAACATACCTTAATCATATGATTGAATCATCTCTTCATTGATTTCTTTACAATATTCGATATATGCTCATTTTAGTTAATTTGATCCGTGACAATCATCTTAGCCTTAGCACCTTAATTACAAACTATGAAAACTTCAATTCCCGTGAAACGACCTGGACTTACTTAAAGCTATACTATACACGAACATGTATACTTCCCGAGTGTTGTGTTTTTAGTCAAAATCGGTATTTCTAGTATTATAAATTTAAAGCTTGCAAAACACACATCAAGTTTTTGGCACCGTTGCCGGGGAATTGTTTAAGTTGTTATAGTTTGTTGCTTATTTCTGGTGCTATTTTGTTTCACAAATTTTTTTTCAAACTTGCCGTACCGTTTTCTGGCAAACGAAAACAAAAAAATCTTTTTTTCTTCAGGAAGTACGCCGCACATCCTATTTGTGAGCCGGTTTTCCTGAAAACCCAGGAAGTACGCCGTACTTTACCCAAGTACGCCGCACTTTCTGCAAATTTTCACAAATAGAATTTTATTTCAAAAAAACCAAAACCAAAACCCCCAATCTGCTAGTCTTAGGTTCTATAATCATTTGGAATTGTATTTTATCTGATTATATGCCTTGTGTATTTGTAATTATCTAGTTTATCATAATATTCGAAAAAAAAAACAGATGATTTCCAGAAAAGCCTGCGCACTTTTCCTAAAGTATGCCGCAATCTATCTATCTGATTTTTTTTATCTATTTATCCTTATTTTCTATATATACATAATAAAAACTAAAATATATCTAATATATATAAAAATCTATAAAAAATTATAAAAAAATATATGAAAATAATTTACTTTATTTTGAATATTATCCTGTTAACCTTAATTATATATATAAAAATGTCTCTTTGCAAAATGCTTAACGTAAGTATAAATCCCCTATCTTTCAGAAACAACTAGTAAATAAATTAAATAAAATAAAAAGGTCTTGTAAATTTAAAATTATCCAAAAAGAATCCATTCAGATCGAATCACACAAATCTTCCACCGAACATCCTATCGTTAATGACTTTGTCGTTATAAATATACCTGAAGAGGATGTCGAACTCAAACAAATAATTCTCGATCCTGATGATCAACCCATGTGGGAAAGTGCTAAGACTGTAGCACCGACTCCTAGTTCTATTATTGTTCGACTCGATGTTGATAACAACTTTGTTATCAATAATACTCACTTGAATATGATTCGGGAAAATAAATTCGATGGTTACTTGCGGGCCGATCCGCATGACCACATCCATGAATTTCTCGCAATCTGCAACATGTTCAGATACGGTGAAACACAGAGTGAAGCTGTTAAGCTTTTAATATTTCATTTTTCCTTGTGTGATAAAGCTAAAACCTAGTTTAATGAACTTAATGAAGAGTCTATAACATCATGGGAACAAATGAAAAGAGTTTTTATAAATAGATTCTTTCCACCCTCTTTATTTAACCGTCTTTTACTAGAAATTAAAAGTTTTTCTCAACCCGTATGTAAAAGTCTAATCGACGCTTGGTTACGACTTAAGAGCATGCTTTAAAAATGTAAAGGGCACGGTCTGACCAAAGGAGCTATTATTCAAATATTCTATCACGGTCTAGAAGAATCCACTCAAAGAATCCTAGACATAACTGCTGGAGGAATCTTCCTCTACAAAAACCCGAATCAAGCCTTTTAGTTTCTTGATGACAAAGTCCTTTTCAACCTTGATTGTTCCAACAAACTTCAAATGAAACCATCTCAAAAAGCTGTTGCTTTCGCCAATGGAAGTAATAGTAATACTGATAATTCTCAATTAATGAAAAAATTGGAAGCTCTAACTATAAAAATGAATTCTCAAATTATAAGCTTAAATGAAGAGTTGGAAGATATGAGTGAGAAATATAATGAGCTTAGAAATGGAAATGCTTCTAAAAACAACATGAATAATGACACTCCGATGTGTGAACGTCATGAAGCCAATTACATCCAATCTGAAGGTTATCATAACCGAAATTCTCATGATTTGTTTTCTCGTAAATCCTATCATGATCCTAATGAGTATGAGAAATCGCTCACAGAATTAAACAACGATGTGAAAAATGATCTCGAAGATTTCAAAAGACGTATCCGTAGCATGAGAACTGTTCATTGGAAACTTTTTGCCAGAGACGATGGTAAAACCACCAGTGTTTTACCTAACAAAGAGTCTAAAACAATCAACCAAGAACCTCAATCTAAAACTGGTTTCGAAAAATCAATCAATTTCTTGGGAGGTCTGAGTACATCAAAGATTTTAAGAGTTTTAAATATGTTTTTCAAAAACAATGTTAACAATATGATTTTAAAGATGAAGCAAAATGAAAAGAATTTCTAAACTATCTTTAAAAATATGGAAAGAAAAATGGATGAGTGGGAAAAATCTCAAAACATATCTTCAGAACAAACTGGTAGGACCGACCCTCCTCCTCAAGCTCAAACCGAGCACGTGAATGTCGTATTCACTAGGAGTGGAAAGTCTGATGATTCTCTGAAAAATCAAAAAGTTCCACCACCTCCTATCATCGTTAACAATAAAAGCAAAAAAATTGACCTATTAAGACAACAAAAAAGGGCTATCACATTATGAAAACAAATGAATATCCATTTCGTAAGTACATACCAAATCTCCGTACCCTCAACGTTTAAATGTAGATCATTCCCACTTAAACCGTATCATTAAGGAACCTTAAATCAAGTTAAGTAAAGTAATAATAATAATAGTAGTAATAGTAAATAATAATAAACCTATAAAAAACTAAAATATATATATAACAAAAAACTTTGTAGTTTTTAAGTATGTCACGCATTCGGCAGTGTGTTTCTTATCTCGATTTCTGCATCCAAAAAGAGATTTATCGAACTTTGTGGGTGCGTTCGCTGGAAACCCTCACGAGACTATAACTCGTCCACTCGAGACATCGAGGGGTTTAAAGGCTTGTTGCATGCGCTAAATGCAACCGTGGTGCCTATGAAAGTGCGCTTTAGTATTTTACGGTTTTTGTAGTTGTGTCTATTTTGCAGATTAAATAAAACAGGTGGAGCTTGGATTGGTGGTTGGCATTTTACACTTGGAGACTTATATAATTGGAGTATTAAATTACATGTGGTAGAATACACATGCTTGGCATTCTGTTTCGCGCCATATTTTTCAGAATTCGACCAAGCACTTAAGAACCCCGAGAAGTACCGTTTTCCCTTAATTTTCTTCCAAATTTTCTATATTTATCAGTTCTCACATTGGGGCTGGCAATGTTGTTTTCCCAAAAAAACCTTAAGTGTGGAGGGGTAGCAAATAGAAAAACTTAATCATGTCCCTCTATGTTTGCCCTGCAATCTAGCCACATCTTTCAATTGATATTTTTTGGAAAATTAAAAAAATTAATACATACTTTCCTTTCAAAATTAAAAATGAATACTCTTAGTAAGGCAAATCCACTCGGATTGACACTATAACTAGCACCAAAAGTGTCACTAAATATTGTGAGAAATTTTAGCCTTTAAAGAATTCGCGGGTATCAATTTTGGATACCGCAATGCTAATTTTTGCCTTTAGCTTGTTCGAGTTAGGGTTGAATGCAGTCATATGTGTCTATTCCGTCGTTACGGATGTGTACGTATGGTCTTTGTCGCCTTTTCTGGAACATTGGTATTGGTATAAAGTTATATGAGTGGGCCGGTAATTTAGTAGCTCCAGAACTTGTGCTTGATCATCATTTACTAGACCGCAGTGAGGTTAATTTATAGACAAAGTCGTATGATAAGAGGTGAAATAAATCCCTATCTAATCATGTATCTGCATCACTCACTTTTAGTGTTGAGATCCCCTAAAGTATCCCAAGAGCAAGAAAAATATGCTCGATGAAGAAGAAGTTTTATGCCAGCCTTAGTTATCGCAGTATCTGGAATGAAAAGAAAAAAAATTATAAAAAAAGAGAAAAGAAAAAAAATAGTAAAAGTTCAAAGTATAAGGCAAAGTTCTGGCACATGGAATCAAGTATCTGCTATTCACCCTCATCGTTATCACGTTTTGCCTCTTTGAGATTTTTGTCTAGGTGCTCACGCTGCAACGGGCATGTTTATGTGTCTAGTACAAACATATGGTAGCGACCTAGATTATATCTATGCAATTGAGTGACTTCACAAATATAAAACTCTATCTGAGTGACTCTAGTGTATATTAAACAAACACATTCCCTATGTGAGGTGCTCTGTTATATGTCTATGCCTGAAAAGTTATAAACAGTAAACACTTGTTAATGCTAAAATTAATTTTTTCTCTCCACGTCACGATAAATGATCTTGTTTTCTCGCTTTGATTGCTTGAGGGCAAGCAATAGCTAAGTGTGAAGGGATTTGATAACGCCTAAATTATACATGTTTTCGGCGGCGTTATTTGCATTTATTTTATCATTTCTCGTGAACTTTTGGTACTTAATCAAGTATATATGCTATTATAGGTTCATGATATGTGTCGTGGAAGAATACGAAAGATTACACGAAGAATTGAAACTTAAACGAAGAAATAACTTAAGTTAATGATCTCCCGACATTTGTTCACTGTTTTTGGCCATAACTTGGTCATACGAACTTCGTTTTAGTTGATTCAAGCGGCCACGGGAAGACAATTCAATTATCTACAACTTTGAAAAAGGCCAAGTTCTGAAAGTACCCTAAGTACGCCGCACTTCCAAATAAGTGCGGCGCACTTTCTGATGAATTTAAGAGAATTAATGGCAATTAAATGCTAAGTGCATTAACTCACGAAGTGCGGCGCACAAATAAGTTTGTACGGCGCACTTTGGCCCATTTTTAGCCTATAAATACAGCCCCTAATCACCTCATTCCATATCTCTTACACACACAAACCTCAATTCGTTTAGAACACTTAGAAAAGGTGTTTTTGGTGATCTTGGCTTGACAAACCAAGGATCCAAACACCCCTTCAAACCACCATCACTACCATCGACCACCACCACTCTCCACCATCAATTCCCAGGTTTTGATCCATCAAAGAAGCATAATAGAAGTGTTTATTCGAATCTGTAAACGATTGTGACATAATTGTTCATAGTTTCTGGGTTTTACTTTGAATATAATATAGTTTTCGTTAGGAAAACTTGTGAAATCATCAACATTTTCTCTTGAAGTTGGTATAAATCTTGTTAATCCTTTGAATATGATCTTTACTGAATTCATGATGAATGTTATGTGTTTTGTTACTTATTTGATCATGGAGTAGTCATCTTGTGTTTGTTTGGGCAATATGTGATCTTGGATATGGAGCGTTTGGATATGTGTTTATTAAATTGGTAAAACATATTTTATATAAGAAAATAGGCCGAAAGTTTTCTTTATACATGTGTTCTATCAATCCATCTAATATATTGGTTATAATAACTTATAAAGGCCGAAATGATTTGTTGTTATTAATCGATATAATCACTCGTTATATTTAAAGGCCGAAAGGATTTGTAACTTGTGAAATCTTTATTCTCTAAACTTATAAACACTATTTTAAACACTTCATTGTCTTAGTGATCATTGCCTAAACAAACATACCTTAATCATTTGATTGAATAATCTCTTCATTGCTTTCTTTACAATATTCGATATACGTTCGTTTTGGTTAATTTGATCTGTGACAATCATCTTAGCCTTAACACCTTAATTACAAACTATGAAAACTTCAATTCCCGTAGAACGACCTGGACTTACCTAAAGCTATACTATACACGAACGTGTATACTTCCTGAGTGTTGTGTTTTTAGTCAAAATCGGTATTTCTACTATTATAAATTTTAAGGTTGCAAAACACACATCAAATACCCTCTTAGACTTCACTAGGAGGGTGAGACTCTCATTTTTGTATGTGTATGTTTGTTTTATTGTATATTAGGAATAAACTTAAACAAAGGTTAGGGGGTTAAGTGTATATTGTAATTTAGATTAGGAATATAGACTATAACTAGGATTAGTTAAGCTTGTCTTGCAAGGCAAGGAGTTTCCTATTTGATTTAGGAAAGTTTTCTACACCCTCATCTCTATAAATAGGGATGAGGGGGGGGGGGGGGATGCTAATTATTCATTCTTCTTCCTCGTTTTGTATAGGCTTTATTAGTTTTTTTTTTTTTTTTTTTTTTTTTTTCTTTATTTATTAAAGGTTTGGTACGAGGGTATAAAGTGTGCATATATTTGTCGGTTCTTTGTAGTCTCTCGTGTTTGCTACTTGTGCTCGATACAACTCGCGATCTAGCGTTTCGCGATCGAATTTCGAGTTTGTTGTCATAATTCTCCAACAAGTGGTATCAAGAGCCATAGGTTAATTGTGGTCATCGAAGTCCGAGTGCTAAATCGAGGTGAATCGCTCAAAGTATCGAGGTTCGGTTTCGAGTTTATCAAATCGGTTTTTCTTTGGAAGTAGCGGCGATCGGTCGACGAGAGTTACAACAAAGGAGGTGGACTATTTGTTTTGTAATACTTATTGTTTTGTACCATTACCCACGTGAATGACTCATTAAGAGGTGACGTGTAGTTGCAAAACAAAGTGATTATTACTATTTTATTCTACCTCATAAATACTACAAAGGTGACTAGCTCCTGGTTTAGTCAAAAGGGTATCGAACTTTATACATTCAAATTTGCATAATCGTTTTTCATGTTTTTTTAAACGACGATTAATTAGAGCAAAGGTTTTCTTGTGGTTCAAGTTTCGATCGTGGTTCGCTTGGGTTTCAAGTTTTCGATCGGGTTTGCTTGTTCGAAATCGAGGGTTTAGGGTTATTCTAATTAATTCGATTTACAAGAAGGGTTTATAGCAACAACATGTATATTGCACACGACTTGTCGGTAAAGTTGGTTAAGAAACAACTTGACAAGGTTTTTAGCAAGGTAAAAGAAGAATGGCTAGTTCTATAACTAGGTTTAACTTCGAAAAAATTCGATGGGAAGAATGACTTCGGGTTATGGCAAATAAAGATGCGCGCTTTAATGGTACAGGAGGGATGTGATGCTGCATTAGAGACATTACCCGCGGACATGGAAGCAGGAGAAAAAGCTGCTTTGATGAAGAAGGCATACAGTTTCTTGATTCTATGCTTGGGAGACCGGGTTTTACGGGAAGTTACTAAGGAAACAACTGCTGCAGGAATTTGGACGAAGCTAACTAGTCTATATATGACTAAGTCCTTAGCAAATAGACTGTATGTGAAGAAGCTGTACACGTACTATATGAGTCCAGGTACGAAACTGGGTGATCATATAGATGAGTTTAATAAGTTGATACTTGATTTGGCGAATATTGATATCGAGATTGAGGATAAAGATCAGGCACTTATGTTACTTACATCATTGCCATCGTCTTACGAAAACTTTGTGGAGACATTGTTGTATGGGAGGGAAACCTTGACAATGGAGGATGTTCTGGAGACTCTGAATTCAAGGGAGTTGAAGAAAAGAACTGAAGGCACAAAGGAAGAAACTGGTGACGGGTTATATGTAAGGGGAAGGTCAGATCATTCAGGTAAAGCTCATTCTGGTGGAAGTTCGCGGTTTAAGTCAAGGGGTGAAACTGTAAACTCAAGTGCTTCATATGTCATTCAGAGGGTCATCTGAAGAGAGACTGTCCAATGAAGAAGTCAAGTGGGTTCGTCAAGAAGGGTAAGCGTGATGAGGATTCTGATTCTTCTGATGACGAGGGTAATGCCTGGTGGTAGTCGGGAATGATGAGATGGCTGAATTGGTAATGGATTCAGGTGGGTCTTATCATATGACACACATGAGGGATTTCTTGTATGACTTTAAGGGTTTTGATGGTGGTTCGGTTCAGTTAGGTGATAACAGGACATGCACTATCAAAGGGACAGGAAAAGTGAAGATACAGTTGCATGATGGATCAAGCTTTATACTGGAAGATGTCAGGTATGTTCCAGGGTTAAGAAGAAGTTTGATTTCATTGGGTACTCTTGAAAAAGAGGGTTATACTGTGAAGATGCAGATGGGTAGAATCAAGGTGATCAAAGGTTGTCGGGTTATGATGACTGGGATCAGGAAAAAGAACTGTGTGTATACTTTGGAAGCAAAAGTGATGACTTTTGGTGTACAAAAGCATGGAGGTTCAAAACAAGTTGGATTAAAGCAACTTGGTTCTAAACAAGTTGGGTTCAAACAACTTGGTCCTGGTGTTGAAACAGGAGTCCATGGAGTACAGGTTGAAAAGCGTGTTTGGTTTGAGGTGGAACTGCAGGGAGCTCAAGGGGATCGTGAAGCTGAGGTTTTTCAGGTTAGTAACGATGATGCTGCAGTGGCTCAAAGACGGTTGGAGGACAAGCAACTTGAAGAAAAGACAAACACGGACTGCTTGGTAAAGGAGCAGGAAAAGGTACACCTTGGTATAAAGGTGGGGGCAAACATTACGGTAACCGGAGTACCTGGTCAAGAGGGTGCAGAGGGTAATGTTGCTGAAAAGAAGAAAGTGAAGGAGTCTATGAAAGCTAATCTAGGGAAATTACTGAAGTACAATGCCTGGTCGACAAGGTGGTCCCCGGTTCGAGGTTCCAGCATGAGGAAAAGATGCTGAGTATCGGTTATGTTTAAGTGTTACTCCTAAGGTGGAAATTGTAGGAATATTAGGAGTAAATTTAACATAGGTTAGGGGTTAAGTGTACATTGTAATTTAGATTAGGAATAGACTATAACTAGGATTAATTAATCTTGCTTTGCAAGGCAAGGAGTTTCCTATTTGATTTAGGAAAGTTTTCTATCCCCTCATCCCCTATAAATAGAGATGAGGGGGGATGCTAGTGTGCATATTCTCGTCGTAATAGCTTTATTAGGTTTTTAATAAAGGTTTGGTACGAGGGTATATCGTGTGCATATTCTTTTCGTTCTTTGTAGTCTCTCGTGTTTGCTACTTGTACTCGATACAACTCGCGATCTAGCGTTCCGCGATCGAACTTCGGGTTGTCGTAATCGTCCAACATAGTTTATAAACATTTTTGGGGTTTCAATGTAGTGGATGAAATATATGTATCTATTAATCACTCAAACTAACCGGATGAGGTTTTCCCTATTCAGGTTTCCCGGGGAGAGCGGGCATTTTTTATTAATGGGCCTCACCGGGTTAATCCGGGTACAATTTCCGACCCTTCCATGTACACCCCCCAAATGTACACACCTAGTGAGGTGTGAACCCTTGACCTCTTGTGAGAAAACCAAGGACCTTACCACTAGGCCATTTGGCGGTGGTTTGTTAATCACTCAAACGGAAATGATATGTTCTAGAACTTTCTTTCAGTTACTAAAAAGAATAAGTTTGCGTACCTACGTCTATGGTACCCATTTTAAAAGAATTGACCTCATGCCTCGTCCTAGAGGGAAAGTCTTACACCTATATCTGCTGGTTAGTCTATTTACTAAGGAAGGGTGTCTCGATCAATAGAGTTGTGCCCCTAAAATAGCAGCACAGTTTGGTGACGATATATAGGGTGAATGATAGAGTTTTAGGTCAAATTTATACTTCAGCCCCTTCTCTGGCAGATTTAGTAATGGGGGTGTATCAGTATGCTTCAGCTGGAGAAGTGCAGGGAATATAAGGTTAATCATTGATTTTAGTAAGCATTTGTCTTCGGTGTGTCTTTATGTAGTCCTTTCGCCTTCTTTCGTCTACTATGAAAGTTGATTCTTTGAGTATATTACCTCATTTCCCGACTCGCCTTTTGCATTTTTTCAACCAAAATTGACCCAATCATACTGTTTTAGTGCTCGACAAGGACAAATTTCTCCTTAAAGCATTGAATGGTCGAAAATCATAGTTTTAATTGTGGGTTTCATGTGCTCACTTCATTCTAGTTGTCCAGAAGCATATACGCTAACTCATTTTGAGTTTCAGGTAGAAAAGTATGATGATTTACTTACTAGTAGTTAAACTTATTTCTCCTTGATACCCAAAACAAATTGTGTTTTCTCAGTATACTCGAACGAAGGAGACTGATACGATCTTGCATTAATATAATTTATCATAATTATATTATTAATTAATTAGTATATTTAGTTTCTTTTATTATACTTTCTTAGTCAAGAAGTTAAGTCTAGGGGTCTTTTATTATAAATAGGGCATTAGGGTTTTAATTCTTATTATGCGGAATGAATATGAAGTATTGATTTGTTAATCAATTGGGGTCGGTTTATCTCATCAATATAAACTATCTATCTTCTTTATTTTCTTCTATCAATTCTATTATCGATCCGGTTCGTATCAATTGGTATCAGAGCTGTTTCGATTCTAGGGTTCCAAAAAAAAAAAAGTTTTCACCGAACACTATTCATCCGAATCACTATTCACATCCAGAAATTCCTGTTCATCCGAATCACTTTTCACCACCAGAAAAAGAAAGTTTTCACCGAATCACTATTCACATCCAAAAAAAAGTTTTCACCGAACTAAGGATGGCAATTGTGCAGCAAAGTATGGAGATGGACATGTGGGAGATCAAAGAAAAACTTGCTGAGAGACGAGAACAAATGGCTATTAGAGCTTACGAAGAGGATAAGAGGCGTGAAGAATGGATTCAAAAGATTGAAGAGGATAAAAGGCGTGAAGAATGGAATCAAAAGATTGAAGAGGTGATAAATCTAATTCAGTCTTTCATTCGAAATCCCATATCTCCTGTTAAAACGCCTCAACCAGTGACAACCAAGGTACCCGCAGTAACAACCACGGTACCCGCAAAACCGATTCAAAATTCTCCACGTTCTGTTGATTTGACATCTTGACATCTGATCGAAACAAAAAGATTACTGAAAAAGGAGTCGGTAAAGAGGGGTTTGGTTGTGCCTTGAATAAGAGTAAGGGGTCTCATTTGGGTCTCCGACATTGTGCTGCCAATAGAAAGAGAAAGAAAAGAAAATGACCTTTCGTGTGGACGAAATCAAAGTCTCGTGTTGTGATTGAGGTTGGGCAAATTGAAGCTTTAGATGGCGGGCTGAATTGTGACAGTAGATTAGCAAATTATGAACAACCATGCCAACACTTTTTGATGTTTGATTATGACCCACAAGAGGGAGAACTACAAGTCAAAACATGGTGTCCCGGAAAGATTTTGGAGCAACACCTTGAGGACAAGGTTTTTTGGGGGCGGGAGTATTGATATGATCCTGCATATTATTATTAATTAATTAGTTTATTTAGTTTTCTTTTATTGCATTATCTTATGGACCAAGTTAAGTATAGGGCAACTTTTATTATAAATAGGGCATTAGGGTTGTATTTTTATTATGTTGAATGTTGAATATTATTAATGGTTTAGTTATTTCTTATCTTTATTGGGAGAGCTTATTCGACCTCTCGAACGTCGATTATTCTATCTTTATCGTTCTATTAGCTCTTAATCGATCCGGTTCGTATCAATTGGTATCAGAGTTGTTTCGATTCTAGGGTTTCAAAAAAAAAAGTTACTATTCATCAGAACACTATTCATCCGTATCACTATTCACTTCCAGAAATTTCTGTTCATCCGAATCATTTTTCACCACCAGAAAATCATCTTGTTCATAAAAAAAAGAGAAATCTGCAAATATGCTCCATGTGGTTTCCCAAATTTGCAGATTTGCTCTCCAACTTCACGAAAGTGCAGGCGGCCTCCCCAAAACTACCAATAATGGGGCATACCTAGTCAGTCTATCAATATTACCCAATTCATATCATACCCACTACTTGATCTTGGCAACCTTGTAATAAAGTCCATAGTTATTATAACCTTACTTCCACTCGGGTATCTCTAGTTGTTACAATAAACCCGAAGGTCTTTGATGTTACCAGCATTCACCTTTAAACAAGTCAAACAATTGCTAACATAGGTAGCAATATCCTTCTCCATACATGGCCACCATACATATCTCTAAGGTCATAGTACGTCTTATCCGCTCCCGAATGTACCAAGTACCTTGATGCATGAGCCTCGTCCATCATTAATGTCCTTACATCACCTATTAATGGAACCCATAATAAATACATACCTCCCCTTCCTTCCTTTCTAATAATTGGTCCAGGCCACGCGGCATTTTTGCTGTCGCGTTCTCTACCTTGTCTCTTTGCATGAGTACACAACCTAATCCTTGATTCGACGCGTCGCAGTAAACTACAAACTCTTTGGATCCATCAAGCAATGACAATATTAGTGCATTTCACAAATTGCCCTTCAACGTCTGAAAAGCTTCCTCTTGTTCCTTGGCCTACTCCTACTTCTTATTCTTCTGAGTCAGTGAAGTAAGGGGTTTAGCAATCTTAGAAAAATTTACTATGAAACGTCGGTAGTAACCTGCCAATTCCAAGAATGATTGTATCCTGGATGGCGTCTTAGGTACTTTTAATTCTTCATTGCTTCTATCTTACTAGAGTCTACGTGAATATCATTGTTGTTAACCACGTGTTTGAGAAACACACTTCTTATAGCCAGAGTTCATACTTGGAAAACTAGGCAAACAACTTTTACTTCTTCAGCAGCTCTAACACCAACTTCAAATGAACCTCGTGATCCTCTTTAGACTTTGAGTAGATCAAGATATCATCGTTAAAAAAAATGAAAAAACTTGTCAAAAACGCTTGCACACCCGGATTCTTCAAGCTAAGAAAAACAGCTAGTGTATTGGTTAACCCCAAAGGCATAACCGTAAACTCAGAGTGTCCATATCGCGTCCTAAATGCCGTCTTGAGAATATCTTCTCCATGTACTCTTAACTGATGGTAACCGGAACGAATATCTATCTTAGAGAAATAACGCGAAACTTGTAACTAGTCGAACAAGTCGTCGATCCTGGGGAGATTCTTGGTGGTCAGCTAGTCCAACTCTCGATAACAAGGCACATTTGAAATGAACCGTCCTTCTTCTTGACAACACAGGTGCTCCCCACCGAGAGTGACTTGATCGAATAAAACGTATATCAAATGAATCCTAAGGGTTACGAACTATCGAATAGGGTAGCAAACGAATATCGAATCAAAGGCTAGGAAACATCTAAAGGATTTCACACATGGAAATAGATGCGGATCAAATGTCATAAGAATCCTGATATGTGTTTAATTACACATACCATTTTTCATATTAAGCGGACTTAAATGAATAAAAACATACCAAAAATACATTGTATTTGTATGTTTGCATTTGTATTGTGCAGGAAACGGATATTCAAGAAAAGGAGCAAAAAGAAAGCCAAAGACAAACAAATCCAAGCACGGAGTGGAAAGGACAAAGTCAAAAGTCATCAAAATGAAGAAAATACAACTTGAGGGGCTAAAACTGCCTAGTCTAAATTTTGAATTAACAAAAGTTATAAGAAAGGAGTGAACCAAAAGTTGCAAACCGGGTAGAAGATTCATTTAAGTTTATACTACTTGAGGGACCAAACTGTTCAACTTTCCTAAAAAAAAGTCTTCTTCCCCGACCAACAAACCCAGTTACAACGGTAATGATCGTCCCATACTTCTTCCCTGCAAAACTAACCCCCAAAAAAACTTCTCTCTCTAGCCAAAACATTTCCACCCACCCTACTACCCCCCCCCCTCAGCTGGTATAAAGTCCAAGTTGGCAATCCCTCTCCTTCCAAAGCATTTTCGATGGCTATGATTGTCTCCAACAGAAGCTCAAAAGAAATCAAAGCTGGATTTGCTTTAGACTCTCCTCACACAACAAGCAACATTTGTTTTTATCTTCGCAAAGAAGCACAAGCTTGCAAGACGAAGACTTCGGCTATAAATAGAGCTTTTTGTAAGCCCATGAGGGCAACTAGTTCTTTAGTTTTCCTTAGCAACTAATTAATTTTTAATCTGTAAAGTTTAAAATTTCACAGTCATTACAGCTTTTATACTTTCACTTTGTAACACTTCAAGAATAATGCAAGTTTGAAGTTTTGAGAGTCAATTTACCATTACCAGTGTAAATTTCTTACCTCATATTGTTTTTGTGTTCAAAAAGCACTCACCAAACAGCTTACTTATAAGCTGTTTTCATTGAGGTAAGTAAAAATAATAAAAAGTAATTAAGTTTAAAGAAAACCACAAATATCACTCTCAAATATACCACAGCTTATGTTATGGATGATAAGCCAGTTCTGGATGGGCTTATGGACACTCACTAGCTTGTTTTATACAAGCTAGAGCTTGTAGATTCTTAGTTTGACCCTGTTTTGAGCAAGGTGGTTGTAAGTTTTCTTTTTCTTTTTCTTCTTATTGTTCTTTTTTCCTGGGCAAACAGTTTTACAGTGCTTATTTTGCTTATTTGCTAGTTGAAAAGTGTTTATATTACTTTCTTAGTTAATACTGTTAGTTCATTTGTTAAAACTGTTAGTTTTGAGTTAATACTGCTAGTTCAATTTCTTGGATTTCAAAGGTAGCAGTACTAACTCAACACTAGCAGTACTAACTCCAAGTTAGTACTGTCAGTTAAAACTGTTAGTACTGGTAGTTCATTTTAGCTATTCAGCTTATTATTTCAGCTTGTTTAAGATTTCCTTAGCTTTTTAGATTAGATTAAACCATTTTTCCTTTACTGGTTTTAGGAGTAAGCTTATTTAACGCTTATTTCCTATTTCAAAGTATTTCAAAAATGCATCAGTTTGTAGTTTTAGCTTATTTATCATTTAGTTTTATTCTATTGCTTATTTCCTTATACTAAGAGCTTATTAGGGATAGTTAATTATCTGTTTTAGCTTATTAGCTTATTTCTTGCTTATCCTTTAGTGTTTTATAAGCATAGCAGTACTAGCCTAAGCTAACATAACTAACTTTAAGCCAAGCAGTACAACTCCAAGTTAAGTACTGGTAGTTTAAAAACTGTTAGTATATTGTAGTACGTGTGTTTATCTTGTTTAAATTAGCTTAATTGCTTTTTTGTAATTTGCTTATTTAGAGTTAGTTAAGCTTATTTTAACTTGTCTCTAAGTTTATTTGAGCTTATTTGTGTCTATTTAAAAAGTTTTAAAGTGTTATTTGTCCATTCCTAAGTTTTTTGATTCTCGTTCCAAGTTTATTCTCTTTGCTATTTTTATTTCTTTTGCTTATTTTTATCGAGTTTTAGTGCCCTATCATTTCATTCCTAGTTACATTCAAAACACCAATCTCAATCGTTTTTCTCCGGATTTTCCATTCCAGCGCGTCGTTGGGACATAAACACCCGGGAACACTCTATACAGCTTCCGGTTTTCTTGCTCTCCGAGTAGCGTGGTTTCGTCCCTTTGGTGTATTTGTATTCATTTTATAGATAGTTTTTAAGGGGTGAGTTCGCAGGCGAGTCAAATTTTGGCGCCGCTGCCGGGGAGGCTGTGAAACATAATACGCTGATTATCGTTACTTTGACAATTTGTGTTTACATCTGTGAATATTTTCTTTATAAAAACATAAAAAGTACAAAAATATTTTTCATTTTCTTTTATTAGTATAATTATCATACAAAAACAAAAGAAAAACCAAAAAAAAAAATATAAAAACATTGTCCATAAAAAGAAATAAAATTCACAATTGGTAAAAATACCAAAATAAGATAAACTCAATTGAGGTATTATCATAATAACTTCCGGTGAACTTATTGGTTCCACGAAACTCGAATCAAAGAGTTTAAAACTTACCATTTGTGTCTCTTACGATATACGGCTCACCTTGAAACGTTAAACAAACTACAAAGTGGGTATAAGGAGGGTTGTTCCAAGGAACTACGACCCGAAAGGAGAAATAAGCTTCGCGCTATTCCTACTCCTCCGCTCACCTGTGCGTTTATCTTTTTGAGAGCTACCGTGAGAATAGACTAATTTGGGTTCAAGTTGTCCTATTTTAGGTTCAGTCCATTTAAAAATAGATTGTGAATAAACTGAAAAACCAAAAATACTCTTCTTGTTCTCTATTTTAGTGCATGCGCACTCGTTCTAAAGCTCGTCGTCTACAACAACAACAACAACAACAAGTTCCTCCGAATCTTGTTGAACCTCCCAAAGATTCTCGATGGCTATAAACGAACAATGCAGAATTGCTCCAAGCTCCACCGAGGGATAACGAGGACGCAATGTTTGTTCCTCGAAATAGAAGCAGCAACATTTGGAAGATCAAGCATGGGTTTGCTAACATCTTGTTCCAGAACAAGCATTCTTCGGACCAAGACAAAGAGGACCCTCATGCCCACATCCGTTACTTCCAATAAAATCAAGCTCTACTAGAGATAATCCTAATGTCCCGACCGCATCAATTAAGTTGATGCTTTTTCTTTCTCTCTCAGAAGGGCAGCCCGGATATGGCTTGAGAAAGAACCCCCTCGATCAATTCTCACCTGGGATGACCTCGTTGCTAAATTCATCAATCAGTTCTTCCCACCTTCTAAAACGACAAATCTTCGGAACGAAATTACTAATTTCAAACAAAGATTTGATGAGTCGTTGTGTAAGTGAGCTGGGATCGATTTTCAAAGAATCTCTCCGAGCATGTCCAAACCCACATCATGGATTCTCGGAGCTTTGCAAAAGTCACCAACTTGATACTTTACAACCGCCTTAAACGTTAAGATCAAGACTCTTTACACTGCCGCAAGGTGGGTAACTTTTTGGACAAAAGGCCCGCTGATTGCTCAAGCATCATCGAGAGCAAGTCCAAAGTTCGTCACTCCCGAAGCAAAGCCATTGTTGCTAAAGTGAGTACGAGCGCTTCCCACTCTCCGATAGCTCCCTATGTTGCTGAATTGAAAGATATGGTATAGAGCTCTACATTCTCGACAAGCATACATCTCCAATTCCAGCTCCCGCTCACCTAAAAGCGTTGATCAAAGTTGTGTTACCTGCGGAGGGCCCACATTCCCATAATCGTAATTGTCCGGCTCCGATAGCAACAATTCCGAGATAACATCCAAGAATACGTCTCGCAAGCAGCCGCAGCAAATTTTAACCAAGGAAATTCCGGTTACCGTCCACCACCGATGGCGAACCAAATCAGACCACCCGGTTTTCCTCCCATGCAACACAACAGCCAAGCCAACAATCAGAATCGTTGGAACCAAAACCAAAACCGTGGGAATGGCTACAAACCATGGAGCAAATCCAACGCCCCCAGTTTCAACAACACGCCCCAATGTACAACCCCCGGTTATCAACACCCATCTTACCAAGCTCCAGCTCATCAAGTCTTCGGGTGTTGTTAAAAAACTGATTTTGAGAGCTTATGGTCAAGGCTAATGATCGTTATAAGCAAAACATGCAAAACCAATGTCCAACAATAAACCGACTTCCACCAAAATCGAAAATTCCAACCAAGCTTTCAACTTTTACCCCCAAGTTCGGTACTTCTTCTAGCAACACCATTGCAAACACCGAAGGGTGAATTGGAAAGAAATCACCACCAGAAGCGGTGTGTCATATGTATGGACCTCAAAATGTCCCACCTCCGGTGGTGTAAGTTGAAACCGAAGGTAACAAAGGACACGGTGCTTTCCTAACGGAAGTACCAAAGACCGTCCCACCTCCAATAGTCCAAATTGATGAACCAAGTTTTCATCGCCTAGAGCCAAAACGACTTTACCAATATCCAACTATGGTAAACAAGGAGAAAATCCCAGCGAAAAGGACGACCTTTTAGCTTTAAAAATTCATACGGGGAAATTTTCGGTAATCTCCACTTCGAGCTGAAGTCTTCGCAACGCTCTCATGTGCACATGCCTAAGTATGGCAACCAATGTTCAGAAAGCTTTTGAACAACAAAACAAAAACTTGGAATTAACACAAAACACTACCGTTAAAGAAAATTGCTCGCATGTCATCCTAAAGAACAATTTCCCAAAAAATTAGGATACACGGGTCGAGTATCTGATACCATTGATTATCCTCAGAGTTGATGAATGCTTGGCCCTGGCCGATCTCGGTGCAAGCATCAATCTAATGCCACTCTCCGTTTTTGAAAAGCTTAATCGCCAAGGACTGACCAAAACTAGGAGGGTACTCGAATTAGCCGACCGACAATCTCCACTCCACCCGGCAGAGCCGAAGATGTTTTTGTGAAGGTTTTGGAACCTTCTACATTCAAGCGCGATTGTGGTATTTACTATGCATGCCCGACCCTGAGAGTCCCGTTGATTTTAGGAAGGCCATTTTTAAGAACGGCAAGAGCCTTGATTGATGTACACCACCGGTGAAGAGATGACCTTAAGACATGATGCACATCCGTAAACTTTTCAAATAGTAGGTGATAACGAAAAATTTCTCCTAACAAATGCCATGGATCATTTAACAAAGGGTCGACTTATTGATATAGCATGTGAGGAATATTCTCAAGAGATTTAATTTTCATCGTAGTATGTAGCAAATGGAAATTCTACTCCTTACTTTGAGCTATTGTCGATACCGACTTCTCCCACCCTCTACTCCATTCGAGGGTAGTTGAATTCAATCTTAAGAAATCGAGGCTGAACTTTCTGATACTTCGTATAAGTCAGTGAATTGATGATGCCGAAATGTGATCCGAGAAGGACATTCATCGTTCTTGAAGCTATCCTAAAATAGATTGAGCCCCAGTATCACCACTTCCCAAACAGCAAATTTTCCTGAGGTAGAAAGAACTTAAGATTTGTGAAGCGAAACCGATAGAACAGCAATTGCTGAACCTCCAGAGTCCGATGCTCAAGGACTTACCTCTCCCCACCTCGAATATGCAATATTTGTGAGGGTGACAACAAGTTACCAGTCAAAATTGTAAAGATTTGAGTGTCGGGGAGAAAGCCGCTCTCATAAGGTGTTGTCATAGTCCCCACAAGCGAGCTATCGGCTTGGAAACTCCCGATATCAAGGGTATTAACCCAGAATTTTGTATTCACATAATTCAATGGAAGAGGACTATACACACCAGCGGTCCAACAACAGAGACGGGTAAACCCAAAAATCCAAACTTTGTCCAAAGAAAAAGGAAGTTGAAAAACATTCTTACGCTTGAATTAATTACCCTATCTTAGGATAGTCCCTGGGTAATCCCGGTACACTTTGGAACCAAAAGAAAGGTGGTTTTTTAACCGTATTGAGAATGACAAATGATTTGATTTCCAACACAGATTGTACGGGTGGCGGGAATGCATTGACCACCGCAAATTAAATGAAGCCACCCCACTTAAAAAAACAAAAAGAAAGGACCAATTTTCCACTAAAACCATTTCATGGACCAGATGCTCGAGAGACATGCGGGAAACGAAGTACTATTGTTTTCTCGATGGTATTCTTCTCGGGTTATTTTCAAATACCCGTCGTCCCAAATGATCAGAAAAGAACAACGTTTTACTTTGCCCTATACGGAACCTTTGCCTACCGACGCAAGCCCTGTTGGGCCTCTGCACTGCTCCAGTCACATTCTTCTAGAATGTATGATGGCAATCTTCCACGACATGATCGAAAAAACGATGGAAGTGTTTTTATGTATGACGTTTTTTCGGATTTAGGAATTCTTTTTCTACATGCCTAACCCATATTGGAAACGAAGCTTAAGCGTGGTGAAGACACCAATTTTAAGCTCTAAACTGGGGAGAAAAGCCAATTCATGGTTAAGAAGGCATTGGGTCTTGACATAAAATCTCCAAGTCGGGAATTGAGGTCGAATCGAGGCTAAGATAGACGTTATCTCTGAAAAGCTCCCCCCCCCCTTTCACCCGACTACTGTGAAAGGGTCCGTAAGTTTTCCTTGGCATGCCGGTTTATATAGAAGATTCCATCCAAGAATTTCCAAAATAAAGCCCGTCCCAATGACCCATTTTTTCTTTGAAAAAAGAGACTCCGTTTTATTTCTCCAAAGAGTGTATTGAAGCATTTAACACTCTCAAAAAGAAAGTCTACCGAGGCTCCAATCCTAATTGGCCCCAACTGAATGAACCATTTGAACTATGTGCGATGCAAGCGATTCCGCCTTGGGTGCAGTCTTGGGGCAAACGTCATGAAAAACAGTTCAGGCCTATAACATTATCCGCAAGTAAGTACAATGAATGAGGCAGAATCACGTTACACCACGACAGAGAAGAGAACTGTTAGTCGAGTGTACGCATTTGAAAATTCCAATCTTACCTTGTCAATGAACAAAAGCACTGTGTAATACGGATCATTTCGCCCTCAGTATCCTTTGCAAAGAAAGATTAAAGGCGCGATTGCTCCGATAGTTCAGCTCCGTATCAGATTTCGACTTTGAATTTAGCTGACACGAAAGAGCTGAGAACCTAGCGCAGATCATCAATCATCACGATTAGAGAACCCTCACGATAATAAGCTCGATCCAATGAGAATAAATGAAAAGTATCCTCTTTGAAAGTCTTAGTCGATTGCCTTCTCTTATATGCTAGTACCCCATGGTTTGCTGACATCGCAAACTACCATGCTAGAAATATCCGTGATCGAGATGTCATCCCAGCAGAATAAAAAATCTTCAAAGACGGAAGCATTATTTCTTGGAAGAACCTATCTGTTTAAAATCCCGAGCGGATTCAAGTTTATTGCGACGTTGTGATTTTTAGGCAACAAGAAGCCCATGACATCCCTCATGGCTTGCCACGATTGGTCTCACCGGTTGGACAACACGGTGCTAACTACACAGCAAGAAAAGTCTTCGATTCCGGATTCTTTTTGGCCCACAATTACAAAGATGCCATGATTGGTTAAAAACTGCACCCCATGCCCAGCGTCAAGGAATAAATTTCACAAAGGGATGAAATCCACAAAATTCCCATCCAAGTCTGTGAAATCTTGACATCTGGGGCTTTGACTTTATGGGGGCCATTTCCATCATCCAAAGGCAACAAATACATCCTCTGCCGTTGATTATATATCAAAATGGTTGAAAGCAAAAGCGCTCCCACACCAATGACGCCACCTAGTTGGTTTTAAATTTTCTTAAATCTCCTTCGCCAGATCGTTCCGCCTCGTTGCCAAAGTCATAAGTGATCGCTGGAACCCATTTTTTGCAATGACCAATTTTACAAAGGTCATTTGCAAAAGTCATGCTTAAATATAGTGTTACTCACCGTCTCTACACCGCATACCACCCATAAATAAGTGGGCAAGTTGAGGTATCCAATCGTGGTTTGAAACGAATTCTTGAAAGGACCGTGGGTGAAAACCATGCATTTTGGTCGGATAAACTAGATGATTCACTTTTTGCCTTCTGTACTGCTTACAAAACACCCATCAGGTGCACCCCATACAAGCTCGTGTATGGAAAGGCATGTCATCTACCGATCGAGCTCGATCACAAAGCCTAATGGGCCTTAAAACATGCAAACTTTGACCTTGAGACTGCGGGTGATCACCGAAAAGTTCAACTCAATGAACTAAATGAACTTCATGATCATGCCTATGAGAACTCTTTGATCTATAAAGAGAAAACAAAGAGAATCCATGACTCCAAGATCAAAAACCGCGTTTTCAACGTAGGTGATCGAGTCCTCCTCTTTAACTCTAGATTGAAGATTTTCTCGGGCAAACTTAAAACCCGCTGGTCAGGACCATTCACTATCACACAAGTTTTCCCGTACGGCACCATCGAGTTATCTCAAAACTCTGGGCCAAATTTCAAAGTGAATGGTCATCGTTTGAAGCACTACTTTGGAGGGGACGTACCACAATTGGTAGTCCCAGATCTCCAAACATTCCCTATGATCTAATAAATTCAAGTGACGGGTCAAGCATAGCGACCTTAAACAAGTGCTTCTTGGGAGGCACCCCATGCTTATCGTAGTATTATGAATAAGTGTTTTCTTGTTGTGTGGAGGCTCGCCTCTTCCATTACCCGTGTTTTGTGTTTATGTTGTTAATTGTCCAAGATTGCCGAATTGTGATGAACTCTTGTGCTTGTATTTTTATCAAGAGTTTCACATCCTCAGCTTCATTTTGGGAATCCGATATCCTAATCTTATCGACTAACGTTTTATCTTTTG
>BQNB010000751.1:0-25000 GCA_026074375.1 Tanacetum coccineum
GTTTAAATAAATCACGATCCACACAAGTAACGAAACGAATAACGGTATCACCAAAAATTATGAAATTTTAAATATTGCCCTAAAATATAAAAAACATAGCTATTGCCAAAATACTACAACGTTTGGCGCCCTGGTTCGCTCCCGGTAACGATTCTTAGATAATAACAGAACAACTTCCCGGTTAAACGGAAAAGTTAAACGAAACTTTTTTTATTCAAATTATCGACCGGAAACGACTAAATTATTGATCGGAAATTTACGGGTTGTGACATACTAGCACCTCACATAAGTGTTTGGGATTCTCTCTTTCACTCGGGTGTATAATAAATTATAACAAAAGGGAGAAACGGAAAATCAACACTCATTACCTATCATAGCATATAAATTACCATAGGCTTGGTAAATGATCAAACCTCTACCGCTAGGTGCAAGCATTATTCATTACTATCTAAGAGGTCTTTTAAAGGGTTGTGGGTGTAGGTGTAAGATAACATATAATGAAAACAGAAACGGATGGGATACATTTGGGTGGCTTTGGGTGAATTTGGAGTAGAAGGGTTAGCTAATTATTTACACGAATACACTTTGGTTTGGTTGCTAAGCCAAGACTCGGACGAAGATCTACAAACTCTACACAACTCTACATCAATCTCTTTCTTTTTCTTTTCTTATTTTTTTTAATAACCTAATACATCACATGAGGTTTATAATACGTACCCTTACACTTGAGCTTTTTACATGCTCGATATTACAATTTTAATAATGGACCCGATTTGAGGTGGATCAAAATAACATGGAGATCATTTGACAAACATATGGGGGTATTGACTTAACTTTTCTTCCCCATTCTTCCGTGAAATAAATACTACCATGAATCCCAATCGTCCCAAAACTGTATTTACAAGGATAAGGACTTAGCAACCGTGTACTCAATAATTAACTTGGGTTAAACACAATAATGTACTAAAGGCGAGTACATACAAGGTAGGCTAAGGCTTTTTGGGTGTAACGATTGGTTTAAGGGTGACAATGCTCTTCATTAATAATCTAGAATCTACCAGAAAATTATGAGAACCATGAAAAAGGATAGGCCTCAGGAGGGTTGTACTAGGGGTTTTCTCACTAAAGGTGAGTGCATGACAAGGGTGTGGGATAGTTATATGATCGGTGTGACCATCATAACAATTACAGGTTTAAAACATGGGTTAATCCTAATGCCTCTTATCAAGCAAATCCTAATACTTACTATGCGGTCTCGGAATGCATCACAAAAACAAGTTCTAGAATTTAATATACTTCCGGTACACTCATATGAATTTTACTAACACGAGACATTCTAAAAAAGGTGACAAGGCAAGGAATACCTGGCCATAATGACAGAATTAAACTTGGGCTCGGCTGCAATTCAACCTTAACTCGAACGTGTAAGATAATTTCTCTTGGGTTACCAATGAGGGTACCCAGAGAAATCCTAAAAAAACTAGGGCGAACTCACATTTTTAGGGTGGAATTCTGTGGGTTTTTGTGGCTAGTCTTATAAATTCTATCAATAGATGCTTTTAATACTTGGTTTTCGTCGTATGTGTCTTAAAATTTAAATTTGGGGTATAAAAATCCACCCTTTTATGCTATGGTTTGATATAATTACCCCTATCATTATAAGGACAAAGCAAATGGCAATGAAGAATAAGTTTCTAAGGCTTATTTTCTACACTTAAGTTAAACATTGTCCCTAATGTTCTATAGAAGTACCCGTAAAAACGAATAAAGGGATAAGAAAACAAGGAAAAGAAACTAGTACTCCCTGGTTTGTCTCAATAATTGGAAGATAAACATGCGTTAAACTATGTTAAATCGTCCTCCAAGAATCATCCAATGAAACTTCCTAAGAACTTCCAAGCTTCTTCTCATCAAATATAACCTGTAATTAAAGACAAAGACAACTATACCAAGCATAAAATGTGCGATATACAAATATACAATATAAATTTAGGGTTTGACTCGATAAAATAGTAAAGATAGGATGAGAGAATTGTTAAATTCATTAGGTTTTGCAGGTTTATAACAGAAGAATACATATATTAAATGTTTCATGCAAGTTTTATTTTCAAAAATAATTAAAAAGTTTAAGTCATCTGTACCTGGGCGTTTGACATCGTCAGGGTTGTGGTGATCCCGTCACAGGTGTCGTGGTGACAGCGTCGCGTGTTAATCGTGACGCCGTCTCCACATTCTGTTTTGTTTTTGATGAAAAATTTCCTGCACTTGATTCCATATGTTAATTCCTGTACAAATGGCTGCATAAAACTTGAGATTTTACAATTCAATCATAAGACTTGAAACTGATGCGAATTAATCTAGACAATTCATTTAACATGTTTGAATTTGGCTCAAAAGCCGGATAAATTCCCCTACACTTATCTTTGCAAAATACCTTTGATTGAAATTAAGATGAGGTTAAAGACAAACAAAGCATGATTACAAGATAGTTCAAACATAATAAAACAAATGGTAAAGAATTAAAACATACATGACTCTCCTAATTTGCGAGAAAAGTAAATTGGGTTGCCTCCCAAGAAGCGCTTTTCTTTATTAACGAGTCTTGTAGCTAGACTCGAAGTCACACGTCCTTACGTGAATTCTCCTTTGTTATCCATTATCTCTTTTTCTAACCTTATAAAATACCTAATCCCCCTCCTATCACCTCCATCTTGCTTGTACTCATCTCTGATAAGTAAGCTTTGGTAGTAGTGCGTCCTTCAATGGCCAAAGTTTTCTTCATGGACGGACGGGGGTATGGAATCGGTGCTCAATCCCATAAGTTTTATTTGCTTGAATACCTCCATGGTGTGAGGCATTTTAAATGTGATTTTATCACCATTTTGCTCAAACATGACCGTTCCTTCCTCTTTATTGTAGACAAGGCCAGTTTTATCAATGAAGGGCCTTCCAAAAATCATTTCTCCAAGGTAGTGATCGATAATGCTAGTGGTATCTTCTAGTATCATAAAGTCGTATTCGTAGGCGAAGCTTCCTATAAAAGAAATTACTAATTCCTCCATTTGAATTTTCTCTAGGGTCGAGTTTTCTTCTCATGATCCAATTATACATCATTTGAATTTTCTCTAGGCTTTTTCCACATGCACATGCCCAATGTTGCATGGTAGCTTGAGGTTCGATGGGCATCCTTCTATAATGATGGGGTTTCGTAGAAATATTAAAGGGATTGGGCGGCACAAAAGGTACTTATGGTAGGTTAGCTCATCTCTAGTTGGAAATGTGTCAAAGTATTCTACCGCCAATCCTTCCGTTGTTGCCCCTTCACCTTCATTGGGATCTTCATTTTAAGGTTCATCATCATCTCGTATCATCTCGATGAACATTACTTCTCCATCATCCTCTTTAGAGCAGACAAATTTCATATTGGAGGATTAGGGGACCAATCCAAGCGATTTAAGCATTGAATTCAACTTTCATACATGTTCTGTGGCGATGGAAGCTAATGGATCAGGTTGTGGGTGTAGGTTAGAGTTGATGTTTCCAAGGTTGCCTTTTTCTTCTTGTCCTACGTCAGGCTCATTAACTTGGGATTCTTTAAGCTGCTTGGGCTATATTGTGATGGCGTTGATTGAGCTATGGATGTGGGTCGATCATTGCGGATCCATTGTTAGGTAAGAATGAGTAGACAAAGCTGGGTAGCACTCAGTTTTGGGTTCTTAACCGTATCGCTAGGCAGCGTGCCCGCTATTCGATCGGTGATGGCCTTAAACATAGTGTCAATTTTGTTGGTCATCTCGCTCTATTATTGTTTGAAATCGGCTTCAAACTTGGATAGTCTAGCGTCTTGAGATGCCATGAACTCGAAAACCAGTCCTTCTAGATTTGATTGGTTGTTAGAATTTTGAGGACGGTTGTTAAAGGAACGGTTAAGATCGAATCGTTGGGTTGGAACCGGTTAGGTGGGTTTGAAAAGTTATTTTGGGAATTTTAGGGTTGTCTCTACCTAAGGTTTGGGTGAATTTTCCATGATAGATTGTAGGTGTCACCAAGATTGTTTTGCTCGGGCTTAAAAGTATACCACTTACCTCCCGCTTCATCGATACGCGAGGATGCGTAGTCAACAAAGGCTTATTCAGGATCTTCCATGCAATACTGAGTGTCGTGAAGACCACTGCAGATCTCACATGAGGTAGTGACTTTGGTTGTGTCAGAGCAAGATGAGCTTCCATCAATCATTGGACTTAATTTTCTAGCTCGATTAGACAGCGGTCAGATGTACTCGGGACGTCTTGAGGCAAAGCGATTACCTTGACCAGTTTAACGAAATCCCTTGGGTCGTTCCCACTTTCGTTGTTATAGAGGGCGAGGTCCTCTAATAATGCTCGGGATTCTTTAGTGTTGAGGTCACAAAGCTTACCACCGGCCGATTGGTCAATGGTTCGTCTTGTGACGGGATTGACATGGTCATAAAAAATTAGACTTGGAGCCAAAGGTCTATGCCATGATGAGGGACTTTTTGGAGTAAGTCCTTAAAACGAGCCCATGCTTCGGATAGAGATTCTCTATGATGTTGTTGGAACATCAGGATATCATTGCAAAGTTTTGCGGTCTTTCCTGGTGGAAAGAATTGAGCAAGGAAACGTGTAGTAAGATCCTCCCATGTGGTGATGGATCCTGCTAGAAGAAGTTCAAGCCAATTGCTAGCTTGATCGCGTAGGGAAAATTAAAGTAAACACAGGCACGTTCTTTCCCTATTTTCACCATCAAGGTCAGGTGATTCTACAAGTATAAGGAAATCCTTGAGGTGTTGGTTTGGATCCTCAGACCGAAGTCCGTGGAATGAGCATCCGTTTTGCACCAACCGGATGGTGTCGGTCAAAGAGGTACCACATTGTTCCCTACGGGAAGCTCGATGGTATTCATGTAGCCCTCGTGGCTAGGTTTAGAATAGTCTCCAAGAGTGCGGATAGGATTCTCGTCTCCCATGGTGGTTGACGAGAATGGGTTACGAAATAGATAACACAAAGAAAAGATAGACTACAAGAAAGCTAGTATGCAGAAATTAAATCTTACTTGAAAGGATTCAAGCAAGTAGAACTAAGCTAAACTATGATCAAAACCTAACTATTCCCTCAGCGGCAGTGCCAAATACTTGATACATTCGTCGTTAGACTTCTACAAGAAGTTTTACAACTCCCTAGGCAGAGCACCTAATCATTGTAGTAGTATAGGCAAGACCCGTGGGTTGTTATCGTTCACTCAAGGATAGGTTGTAGAAGGCGTGATCACGGTCTACAGAAAATTCTAAGGGTCGAGGAAGATTATTTTTGTATTTTTTATATTTTATGAAAGCAGGTAAAATCATATATTGGAGAGGTTGGTTGGTTTTAGCTATTTAACTAAATATAAATCTAAACTAATGGTGATAACAATATGATAAAAGATTGTGTTTATTTAATCATGTGTTACTCCCTAGAATTGCTTCTCCTAGTGTTTGGTTGCTTTGTCACCATTAGGATCTGTGTAATTATATTCCTAAGTCAAGAACAATTAACACCAACCCCCATCTACTTAGTATTCCGTTAGAGCAACGCACAAGTAAGGTAGTATGAAGACTATTAAAAGGCCCCTAAGAGTATACTAAGTGCATGTGAAATATATTAGAAGTGGATCAACCATATTAGGGGGCAAGGTAGTATGAAGACTGTTACCCGATGGTATCCTTTCTACACAATCATGTTTCCCTAGACATATCAATAGCGATACAGACAAAAGCTGGTTTTCTAAGACCTAACATGCACATCCATCACAAGAATCAACACCACTAAGATCTACATTCTAGGTTTCATACAATCATAAATAAATACAATAGGAGGTTTAGCCAAGCATGTTAAAGATAAAGCAAGAACATAGATGAATCAAACAACACATAGACATATTGAATGATTAAATAAACCTTACTTGATTAAAACATGAGTTGGAGGAAGTACAATAGGATTTTTAGGCCCTAAATTCGTCCCTAACAGCTGCTAAACAAACTAGGGTTCGTACCCTCTTTTTATTCTAAAGTTACACACTTAAAACCCTAAATTCGAGTTTGTATATATAAGAAAATCGCTGTGACGGCTTCGGGTTTTAATCGTGATGCCGTCATGAAAGAGAATATTCCAGATAATGGGTTGGATCGTGTGCTCTGACGCCGTCGTAGAATCTTGTGATGCCGTCTTGGTCTTCGTTGTGACGACATCACATTGTATCTGTGACGCCGTCTCCAGCCGCTGAGAACATTATCTTGAGAGATGTTGGTGTACGTCCGTAGTCTTGTCCATTTCTTCTCCAAATGAGCCTAAGTCACGTGTAATTCTTCCAAATGTAAAATTGCTAAAAAGGAACGATTAAGTACCTATTTTGGGCATAAACACATGATTTAGGGGGTTAAACGACCCTGAAAAAGTGTATAAAATGACACCTCATCAAGTTATATAGTAGATATTGAGGTGTTTGGCATAAGAAAAAGTTTGTTGTTTCTGGTTGTTTAGCTTATGGAAAAAGAGGTCCAGACTTTGATTTGAAGGCATAAAGAGTGCTTGTGGTTAAGCAACTTTTGAAAGAGGAAGTATTGATATGTGCCAATAATAGTTAACAAATGTCAACGGAAGTCAATGTCCTTTTTCTTATAAATACCTAATTGTAATTCACTTCTTAGTTAGCTATTGAAAAATTGTAAACCTTTCCTTCTCTCTGTTCTCTCTAAACACATTTGTAACAGTTTGTAAACAAACTTCTAATGACTATCTGTTCTACAAGTTGAATCTCATTCTTCATTCGTGAGTTTCCTTTTGTAGTAAATAGTTCTTCTAACCATTTCTTAAGTTGAAATCTAAAAAGAACATATCAGTGTTGAACGATTCTCTTAATTAGTGTAAGCTTGCTTGCATATGAATCTTGGTATACGAAGAGTTACGGTTAGGGCTTGCTTATACTTTTACCATTAACATGGGTATGTGGTGGTGTATCTTTTTGGAATTGAAGTTTTTGCAGCTCTTTATGGAATTTTTGGTCGTATTGGTTGAGGCTGATACCACCCTTGAATTGGCTTTTGTTGCGTAGAGTGGACGGATGGTTGAGTGCGAGAATATCTCGCCTCAGCAACCTCCATGAACATATTGTTGCTGAATATTATATGTGACAAATAGAAATGTCGATAGTCGCATGATGGCTATGATGAGTCTCAATAGCTTTCATAAAGATGAGACCATTCATATCTTGGCGGGGCGACCTATTATGGTTGCATCCCTGGCGGACGTGTCCTCTTCTATATGTTGTTAGCCTATCTGAGCCTCCTATACGTCGATTCGCTAATGCTTACCACATCCTTTGGTGATTCTGTGGTAATGGTTAATTGCTTTATGTGTGGGTTGTAAGCGATTGCTTTATTGATGCTTCATTGCATTTACTTATGCTTGCTATGGTAGACGAATTTAAAAGTTATGATTGTTTGTGGTTTGCGTGTTTTATCGGCACATATTTGGAAAAACATATAAAGATCATTTCTACAAACCGTAATATTTCAGACGCCTGCCTTTGCAGGCTATCTGCACATTATCCGGGTGTACTCCGTTACTCTTTTTATCAGATGATAATGGGATTTTAGGAGGTCGTGATGAGTCTCAGTGCGATCAATTAAAGCTGAGATTGTCCTCGTCTTGGCGGGAAAAAATTCTATATTTGCAGCCATGGTGGATGTATCCTCTTTCTTCGATTGTCTACCTGTTTGAGCTTGATTTTTTTGCATTTACATTCAAGCGGTTCTAGAGTTCATTTAGGGGTGTTTGCAATTCCTTATTTTTTGTGCATCATTGGTATTTGGAGGTTACGACATGGCAACCTGAGTTGGGTTGTGGTTGCAGCCATGGCCGGCATTTGATGGTACGCTGGTATCTTGGCTGGGCAACCTAACTTGGACAGCGGTTGTAACCGTGGCTGTTTTTCATGTCCTACACAAAACATCAAAACTATAAAAAAATCTTGCGGTTTAAGAAGGTTTTGAAGAAAAATGCGTAAATATTCATTTGCAAGATTGATTTATGTTTTGTATGTGCTGGAATTATCTAAATTGAATCACAGAGTCATAGCGAAGGTGATTTTATATTATTGACTTTGTTTCTGTGGTTATTATTCATTGTTTAGGTTCGTTTCTTGTATCATCATTTCTATCAAATCATATATACCATGTTCACTTTCAAAGGTTTGGTAGTAAATTTGTTTAACCTATTATTGTAGCTGCTAAAAGTTGGGGAGCATTGATTGGATTGAGAAGGGTGAAGACTCAAGCGATGATACAAGGACAAATAGTGAGGCAAAAATTCTTGAACGAATTGAAGGGCACACACCAACATAAAGTTCAACAAGTGCGTGTTCCTAAAAACAAATAATGATGGTGGATTTTCAGTGAAACTTGATCAATTTTGATGACCGTCTATTGTATAGGTATCCTTTTAATGGGTTTTGTTTATTTTGGTTAATTGTAAGTGTTCACACTATGATATTTCTAAACTTTTTCATTTGTTCTTTTGTGATCAAGGTTTTTTTGGTTGGTAAAATGGCGCCGTTGCCTGCAATGAGACGGTGTCCAGGGAGGGAACCGAGAGCAGAACGGCTATTGTAAAATACTTTAACAGCTGATTCTCGCTAATAATATAAACTTGTTTTGTTACCACTAATTATGTGATTATTATTTTTCCATACAACTTCAATAAACGAGCATAACTTGGGACTACATGTCTCGAGCTCTTTAAAGACGTGATTTTGTGTAAGTTTATATTACATATAGATGTGTATGTTTTTCTACACATATTCATGTGCATGAGTAATAATTAAAAGTTAACTTTTCTTAGTACTTATAGAGAAGCAAATTTAGTCCTTATAACAGTTTCATAAATGGGTTAGGTACAACTTTATATAGATATTTAGGAAATGAAAACATTTATATAGACAACAATGAATAATAAAAGCACTAAAAGTTAATTAGGAAAGACAATTGCTTGATATATGTATGAAAGCTTATTAGCTAATTTAGGCTGTTTGGGACGGGCTTTTTTTTTTCTTTAAGGTAAATTTATTAAGAAAAGAGCCAAAAGGCAAAGTTTTACAAAAGACAAGCCAAAGTGATAAACAAACAGTTAGGATCACACCCCTAACCTATCACAAAGGCAACAAAATACAAATGGCATTGGACAATCCCCAAGCTCTAATAACAAAACTGCAAATAACAAAGAGATTAAATGACAAACAAAATGAGGGAAGTATACTCTAAATCATTAGTAATTCCTGAGACCAATCAGAAACCACCAAACCATCACCATCTACTAACTCATAACAGATTGTAAAATCTCAAATACAACAAGCAGAATACAGAGCAATGAAACAAAACTATAAATAATAGACCATAGCAGAAAGACAATTCCAGCAGCATCCAAATAGAAAACCAACAACTCTATCAGCAGCTAACCATAAACCAGCAAGGGAAGAACATAGAGTATGCAATCCATAAACCAGGGATGAGCTTATTTAGAAACAACTGCGTATTTGACAAGGTCATAAATGCGTAATAGGTGCAGGATCAGCGGGTTCAGTATGATGGAAAACATAGCAACGATGAAAATTTGATAACCATCGACAAACCTGAAGTTTCTGAAATTAAAGGGTCATATCGTCCATCAAGGTAATAAGTATTTATTTTAAGATCTTTTATGGGGTGTTTGGGGCTGATTCCAAAGAATGAGTTTTTAAGGGAATTTGGGTCGTTTTAAGGGTCTTTAGATTTGCTTAAAAGCAAACCACCAACTACTAATGGTGTTTCTAAGGGAAAGTCTAATGATCTTTTGTATATAGTTATAATTATGTATTCAAAATTTAAGAACTAAATAAGATATGCTAACAAAGGTCGAAAATGATGTCAATGAAATGTGATTTACTTGGAGCTAATCCTGATAAAAAAGTGAAAGCGTGGGGGCTTAATGATAGAGGTATTTCTTACACATTCGGTGGTGAAAAAGTTACAAAAATTTCTTCAAAAGCATGTTCTTGATCTTATTTGCAGTATACAACTCATAAATGTGAACTTACTTCGGATTTTGTTGCAGATAAGTTGATTGTCACAGCAGATCAAAAAGCTATAGGTCCTTAGTGCATGTGCGCAATGCTAATAATAGTGAAATCAAGATCGTATTCACCGAGCGAGTGTTTCCGACAGCTCGATACACGGTCAAAAGCTGATGTTGGGCAGCAGGTATATGCTTATCATATACCTTGATCTTTTACTCTTTTAGCACGTGCGATGCTTATATAGTTAGATAATTGTTAACGAATTACTTTTTTGAGCACGAGCTCCAGTAAGCAAACCCAAACACCCATGTATAACGAGTAACAGTTGGGTTGAAATCCTTTATGTCTTTTGAATATGTAAACTTTACACATAAACAGTAAACAAAAGCTTTGCCAAACAAGGCCTAAGTCTGTTACTTTACTCGGATCACAAATATAATATATATTTTTATCTGCTTTGGAAAAAGGTATTATATAAACACTTGGATAAGAGGATTGATAAAAAAACAAAAATATATTTGTTGTTTTTCAGTGTTGGATTTGGAATCTGTTTGTTTAAGGGTGGAATAATATTGTATTTTCCGTAGATTTATTACCCCCTGGATCTATGTAATTATAGGTTATATAAGTTTTTTTTTGCATGATGAATTACTGGCAATTGTTTCATGGAACACAATCACACACGAAGCATCCACATTTGCGACAGATGATGTTACTAAGCAGAATATGTTGTAAATAGAGAAAATGGAATTTTAGTAATGTTTTAAAAGATGGTATTTGTGATTCATGGCTAATTTGCCGAGTTTTTATTACATTAAAATGTAATTACAGCTTATACATGTCTTACTTTTAGTATAATGAAACGGGCTCGTGGGACATATAAAGCATCAAAAGGCGCTACAGAAGATAGTATTAAGGGTTAATTGCTTGAAAATGTATCATACTTGCCACTTTTTGTTATTGTGTGTACTCAACTTTTTTTTCTTATTGCGTGTACTGAACTTTCAAATTTCGACCTTTATGTGTATTTTGACTATTTTACCCTTACTTTTTTCAAAATTCAAAGGGTAAAATGGTCATTTTACATCACCAGAACAGTGACAAAATACACACAAAGGTCAAAATTTAAAAGTTCAGTACACACAATACGAAAAAAAAGTTGAGTACACACAATAACAAAAAGTGGCAAGTATGATACATTTTCAAGAAATTATCCCTAGTATTAACTACATCCCGGAGAATGTGATAAGCCATATCTTGGATTGCTTTTTCCCGAAACCATAAACGCCACGAAGGTTAGTCAAATGTGATCTTATAACCTTTTTCTTTTGTTTTTGTATAGAATACATATACTAGATCATTTGTAAATAATGTATATATGAATAAGGCCTTATGAATAAATGTGAATGTTTGATGTTGTGTGAATGAGGTTGTGGGCATTTTAGGTATTTCCAAAGTCTTTTCTAACAAAGTCCTTTTGGTTGCATAGTTCGGGTTTGAATATGAAGTATCCTGCTTAGAAAATGTGTACAACTACTTATAAAAGAACCTGTTAGTTTACATTAGTTTAGAAACAACCCGACAAAGGAAGTGCAGAGTAGAGACTGACCTTCTAATATGGCAACATATTAATTGACATATATTTGTCGTTTCCAACTTAAATACGGTTGTTTCCTACCGTCGTTATACCTCTTGCTGTGTTATACGCATTATTGTTTGTTTCTGACTTTGGCTAGGCTACTTATTTGCAGCCATTAATCCTTAAATCTAAAGTAAATAAGTTGAACTTGCAGACATGTAGTAGCAAGTTCCTAATTTGCATCATCGAGATATTTTTTAGTATTATACGACATTAACCAACACGGCCTTAGTAGTCGTTGAGGCCCAGAAGTAAGAATACCAAAAAACATAGAAAATATATAGTACACTTAAATTCCTTAATCTTTATGTGATACTAATAGTGATGTAACATTTGAATAATAAACAGCAACTACAACTATGGACTCTTTGGAAGGACAATTAAGAGGGACTTAATCACCAGTCCTGATCTCCTAGCCACCGACCCAACAATATCATTTCAATCAGCAATATGGTTCTGGATGACTCCATAAGGAAACAAGCCATCAAGCCATGACGTGATCACCGGAAGGTGGAGTCCATCAGCTACAGACACGTCAGCTGGTCTGCAGTGTGCAGTGAAGTGCAAGAGCAAAAACAAGTCTCTCCCCTTGAGTATGCATTTACAGTTTAGGACTTTAGGTAGTGTGCACACCTGATAAATTATATTTGTTTACAATTCTTTGGTGCTTTGACTCATGGTAAATACAACATGTAATTGAAGTTTCATACATTGCTAACCATTCACTGAATGATAGTGGTACCTTAAGTTTTTTTTTGTTTGCTGATTACGCTGCAAAATTCTAACAAAGACAGTTTTACGACATATACAAAATATATATTTGAATACTCCTATAAGCAAACACCCCGCAGCGGAAGCGCGGGCTCATAACCTCGTTTTGTACATATCTCATAACCTGGTTTTTATGTAGATGAACTGGTCACTAAGTTTAGCTTATGCTTAAGTTAATATATACGAAACCAAGGGAATAACATAATAGCTTTATGATCTAATTAAATTTGCAAGATAACTTCGTACCAATGTGTCTTTTGGCTCAAGCCTATCGATCTATTTTAAATATATGCATGTGTCAATCACTTGATTAATTTATTCTTTAAGAAAGAAAAAAAGATATTTTTTGATATCAAATAAGATTTAGTAATCAATTTTAGCGGGATTGTCCCATCCTAATCCTAAATAAAGTTGTGTTCCCAAAAATATATAGTTCCCCCATCCACCCCCCCACCCCTCAAAAACCTGTTTTTCATTGATTTTATTACTATATTTCATTGTCCATGAGATCCTTTTTCCCAACCTCAGAAACATTCCCCTCCCCACCTCACCCACTAGCAAGGAAATGGCTCAATTACTCTTTATGACTAAGTGGCTAGATTCTTCAATATAAAGGCATGGTTTCATTGATGTTTAGTTTCTATTAATTATAACCAAGTGCTAGTTTTGAGAGCGAAAAATGAGTGTTCCTCAAACTCCAAGCATCAACTATGAACATCCATACTCCCATGCACTTCAGATTAGGGTTTATCAAGCTTTCATATTCTCCATTCCAATCCTCTTCTCCATCATACTATTTCTGTTGTTCTACTTGTTCTACCTTAAAAGAAGGGCTTATGCTCTCTCTTCTACTCCATCAACACTAGTACCACCTTCTACTTTTAATTATGCTACTTCATTTCTCCCCATGGTAAACATATATTTCTTCTACTCTCTTACTAATTTTCAAGTTGTCTCCTATCTTTGCGTACCCCAACTAATTCGAAATGAAAGTCTTTGTAGGCATCGATGTTGCTAAAACTGAACCATACATGTTTAAAGAATAAAACTATATATGGAGTATTAGGATAGTCGTTTTCTTCATTGATTATGCAAATTGATTGTATGTTGGTTGGTGATCAATTTTCTTATTTGTGAAAGGCCAAAAGAGCAATTATAGTTTGTAAGTTTTTGTGTTTTGGTAAATGCAAGAACTAGCCAAAAGACAATAAAGATCAAGTTTTGGTGATTGATAATACAACTGTTTACAAGCTAAGCTCTTGAATATATATGGTTTTTAGGCATTTCCATTATTCACTATATTCACATACATGTAGAAAAAAAGTTAGCAATCAGTGAACATATTATCCATTCTTTGGCTTGTACTTCATTTCTATATTCATGCCTACTCTAAATATGTTGGTGCTAATTTATTTTGTCAGCCATGTATTAAAAGGATGACCCTCAAGGAAAGAGCTCCCCAAGGAAGTTGTGGTTTTAATGACTATTTTAAAAAGCGAAGGATCATTGTAAGGCCACTAACTAAAGTTTTTTTAGTTCCTTCAAAATTTCAGACACATTAGGTATTAATTGAATGATAAATTTATGTTACCGAGTGTTTTGAAACCCGGTTCGACCCGGCCGGGTCAACCGGTTGAACCGGTTCCGGCCGAAAAAACGAGTCAAATTAAACCGGGTTTCATATTATGCGAAACCCGTTAGAAACCCGCCCGGTTTTGACCGTGTTTGGAGTGACCCGGGTCACCCGGGTCCCATGAGAACCACCAGGTTTCGGTTTTTTTTTATTTTTTCCCCGTATTTATATTATAAATAAAACATGTTAATGTATATAATTGGCATCCATTCTTTGGCTTGTACTTCATTTCTATATTCATGCCTACTCTAAATATGTTGGTGCTAATTATATTTTTCAGCCCATGGGATTAAAAGGAGGTCTCAAGGATAAGCTCCCAAAGGTTGTGTTTAATGACTATTTAAAAGCGAAGGATTCAGTGTAAGCTCACTAACTAAAGTTTTTTTAGTTCCTTCAAAATTTCAGACGCATTAGGTATTAATTGAATGATAAATTTACCTTTTATTGAAAGTCAAGTATCTCTAGGACTCTACCCATATAATTTGGAATATGGCATTTTAAATTGTAGCCTATACTTTTTCTCAAATGTATCCATGAAATTATGGCTAGAAAGAAAGTAGAATATATTGTTTTTTTTGAAACAATTACTAAGTTAGTTATTCGATTCCACAGTACTTACTTAGAGGGTAGTCCCTGTCAGCCTCGAATAATAATTAGTGATTCGATTCCACAGTACATACCCAGAAGGTAGTCCCTGCCAGCCTCGAATCGACGCATCTATGGGACAGAACCCCACGGATTCCCACCTTGAAGGAAAACCCCCACGGAGAGACTCGAACCTGAGACCTCTCGCATGTGGTAACAACCTCCCCAAGAACACCTTTGGTGGCCAACTGAGCTAGCCCAGTTGGTTTTAGAATATATTGTGAGTGCCATTTATCTTCGAAGGCAGGCATATATGCTCTCAATCACCATTCACCATCATCATATAATTATGAAAAGAGAAAGTTTTAAAGTTGATAACAGTATTGCACTTTTTAGCTTAATTTATGTGATATATTAACTTTGGTTTCTTTATCCTAATCTTAGATTTTAGTGGTACTTTGCAGGTATTTTCTTAGTGCATTTGAATATATATAATTACAAGTTGTTAGATCCTTATGAAGAGATATTAATATCTCCTAGATTTGATACAATGATTCATCATACTAAAAAGTAATTATTCTAACTAATACACAGAATCATCTCAATCATAGTATCTGATATAATCTTTACTTGCAGATGTTGTGTTTGTCTTGGTGAATTTGAAATGAATGAAGAATTAATCCAAGTGCCATCATGCAAACATGTGTTTCACAAGGAGTGTATACACCATTGGCTTCAATCCAACTCAACTTGTCCACTTTGTAGATGCTGTGTTTTTTTAGCTGTGGGTCCTCTTTCACTACCTGCAGGCCCACCACCAATTCAGCCTACCATCCATTTCAGTGGTGATGATGGCCCAGCAACCCAAATATCTGCAGCAACAGATCAGATCACAAGCACTACAAATGCTTCTGCTAGTATCAATAATAGTGACTGTTTAAGAGTCTCCTCGACGTCGCATGACACTGACCATGTTGTGTCTAGTGGACTTTCTGTTGTGATACATGTTCAATCTCAATAACACCCACCCAACAAGTACACCATCGAACTCATTGTTACGTTCTTTTATGAGAAAAACTTCCTAATAGTATTCATTAATTTTGTTTGTGAAAAACAAGTAATAATGAATTTGATGGTAACATGGGTGAATTGCCGTTTAATTTATTTAGCCTGATCCATATAGAGAATGAGGGGCAACGACGAAGAATAAAGCTAGCTGAAGCACAAAAAAGCGTACCATATATCATTATACGTATCCATATATCTGATATTCGACATAGAGTCGAATATGTGATTGTGGACAAAAATGGACGAATCATAGCTCCATTTGGTTATCCGAATTCTTTGTATCCTGTAATTAAGTCCGTTGTGACACAAAGGGCTAGTATCATTTATGCTTTATATATGTGATGATATTAATCGGTCGACACGTTGTACGTTTTCGCAGTCCTTAACCAAACTTGAGTGTGATGGATATCTGAAAACTAGTTTGTTGGACGACACCATTGATTTAATTGGAAACCAAAATATCCAAAATGGACAAGAAGGATGTCCCTGAGATCTGGCATGACATAAATTCTCTTTTTTTTTTTAAGTAATCATGGTTTCCGACATATATACCCGGCAAATGGCAATACTGAAATTTGTATGGACCGAGTTGAGTTTCAAGAGATATAAGACTTTCATAATTTTCTTTATTAGGGCAATTCATTAATTAGCACCATGCCCTCTATGATATTAGTTTCAAATGCACCATATCCATCTCGTATTGTTGTTGTATCTTCATATTAATTTCTTATGGGTTTTTCATGGTGCATAAGTTTAAGAGCATTAAATGAATTAAAATTTTCATACATACTTTTTTAAATTTACGATATTTACCATATTTATCATTGTTTTACATAGAAATAACATTATTTAAGAATTGTGTTCATTTAATGCTTCTAAACTTGTGTCATATGACACAAGTTAGAAAAACCATTTCTTATTAATAAACAAATTCAAACACCCACTATATACAAATAAATGATACACTTATCTTGGTTGGGACTTGAACACACGACCACATGTATGAAGAGCACTCACATGCACATAGATAACGCTAATCTAAAAGTTGGTTGGTGTATCTTCATGATCAAGTTTACCAATAGTTTTGATAAGCTTAACAAATCGCCTGGCTGAAGCTAATTCATGTCTACAATATTGGCATAAATGTATAACTAAAGTGTGTCAAACGTGATTATTATTCAGGAAAATTACTAAAATACTCGTTACAAATTAGCCGTAAAAACGTTTATTCATATTTTACAATCTTTTTAATATTTTATTGATAACAAACATAAAATCATTTTAAATAGAAACTAAAATACATAAGTTTTAAGCCTATAGCTTTCTAACACATCATACTTATCATACATTTCACTAGATGCATTTTTAACCAATATTCAAGGTTTTGCACATAAGTCTTTTAATCATAATTGTGTCTAAAACTAGTTTAGTATGTTCTTTACACAAAAGTAACTACATAATTCATTTTGCAAGTGTCTACATTATTTTTAAAAATTGGATCATACAAGTAACACAAGTTACTTGCACATCCATTTTTAGTAAACACATATAATTGCAAAAGGTAAAAATTCTTAAAAAAATCATTCTTACCTTATGCATGACATCACTCATAAAGTTGACTTTTATGTATTGTCACTTCATAATCTTTTCATATCTAAGTCATATCTTAGAAAATTACACAAGATTTTAGGAGATTTGATATCACAAAATCTTTTCAAATACGGGTTGTCAGTTGCCTATCACTTTGATTACACTAGAAATAAGCCGGACCGATTTAGAGGGATCCACCGGATCCGTGACAACAGTGAACCTTATGCCTATAAATAGCAAGCAAGTTCTCACCATCTCTCAACCAATTTTTCATATATTCTTACTTATATTATCCTAATATCATACTAACATTTAATCTCTAATAATTTTCATAGTTATACATTCCTTTTTAGTGATTTTTTAAAGCTCTTCAAAGAAGACAAGATCACTACGTTTTACATACAAAAACTTTCAAGACTCTAAGGTTACTTGTCGCCTATCTTCACCATTCAATCAATATCAAATTAGTAGAATTCTTTGTACATCATTGTCATATTCATTGTACATATACATCATAACCTAGAATATTTGATAGTGCTCGTGTTGTTTTAACTAGTTTTAGAACCCGGTATTTAGCTTTGTACCGGATAAAGTGTAAGCGACATAAGATTGGTTCTACCTCGAACTAGGACTCGTTATCTAGCTTCGTACCGGATAAAGTGTAAGCGACGTTGGAGGCTTTAATAATTCCTACCGGCCGGGATAAAAATGCTTGATGGACCAATAGCGTTTAGTGAATCGTCGATTTGGTATCTTTAAGGAGTGAAGTAGGGCAAGGAAGGTGTCCTTGTAGCCGAACTACTATAAATACTTGTGTCACGGTTCTATCTCTCCTTACTTTTACTTATTTCATTTCATACTTATTATTGTTTATATTCTCGCCTCCTCAAGTATACATTTGTATACTTCAATATCGGAAGATTTCACATATACCTAATCTAAATATGTTGAAACGTAATTTTAATCGGTAAAACTATTCAACCCCCTCCCCTCTAGTTTTCCACAGTATTTTTGCCATAACTTTCTCATACCAACTCTCCTTACTTGGTGATTTAAAAAGCCACAAAAATGAGAAAAAGGATATCTACAACTTTCATGTTTTGAGCTAAACATGAAAACCGAAGGAAAAATAAGAATTTGCAATATACGATATTTGTAAAAAAAATGCAAACTTTGCAAATTTTTAAAAATAAATCGCAAAGTTTGAGAATTTTATGAGTATTTTGGGTTTTTAGAAAATAGAGTATCCCAAATAAATTCAACCCAATGATGGAGATATGTTTCTTGAAGTGAAACAGGCCCCCATGCTTCAACAACAACTTATGCATTAGAACTCTTTAGAGCAATATGATCTCGTGGGAACTCGATATCAAAGTTACTTGATAATCCACCAGATTCCAAGTGTTAATACAAATAATGTCTAAAAACGTTATTTATATTTTTCGACCTCTTAACGTTTTGATAATAACAAAATGTAAAAACGTTTACGATAAAATTAACCATGTTTGAAAAGAGCACACATTGCTTAAAAGAAATGTTAAGTAATCAAAAACCCTCCGGTGATAAGTTAGGTTTAGGGTTTAATTCATTTGAAGCATCATCTAGTGGAACTAAAGAAATAAAATTTGTGAAAGCTCAGAAATAGGCATCCTCTGATGGAGGTCCCACAAATATGGGCGGCCCCCTTAGTATGCAGGTGGCCCCAAAGCAATTATGGGACCGCCACCAGTAGTTACGCCTGGATCTGAGAAAAGTATGTCTTTTCAAAAATATATTTTAGGTCATAGACTAAAACAACATCACACACTCAACCTAATATCAACACTCAGAAAGGAACATGAGGATCTACAAGCATACTAAACAAATTATCCAGGAGAATAATTAAATAAACAGAAGAGCTAATAACTCATAATAATCATAATAAGGCTAACACAAATGTAATTAGCCGACCATACTGTAAATTACACAAACAGTAATGAATAAAACATTGATCGAATTAAACGTAATGTTTGATACAGATTACTTTATGTTGAACTAATAAAAAGGATGATTGTATGCAAATTCTCCCTTGAAAAGTGGTTGTTGACTGCTAGAAAACGCCTTGGGATGGTGCCCTAGTCGCCCCCTGGATGGGGGGAAGAATGATGATCATTACGGCTGAATTCAGCCTCTATTTATAGTCTTCGAGCTAACTACGTCGTAGTTGTAAATGTCAAACTACACCGTAGTTTGCCAACGCGACTTTCCCTTTTTAGTACACAACAACTACGTCGTAGTTGCTACGACGAAACTACGCCATAGTTTTATAACTACACTGTAGTTATAATATTTTGCACTAATATGACTGGTTAAGCAAAGTATCATAGTCTTGTACATGTTTTCCCTCTCCATCGTTCTTCATTATTTTATCCATAGTCCTTATGACTTTATTAATGAAACTTCATATGGAATGTGCAACTTTAGTCCTCCATCGTTCTTGCTATTTTTATCTTTAGTCCTTTTTGCCATTTTTCGCATCTTTTCCGTTCTAATGCCTTAATTACCTGAACCTGTAACATGAACGAATTAAGTACCAAATTCATATAAAACAAGGTAATAAACATGGGAATTTGATATAGAATAATATTAACTATTTGATGTCATCAAATATCCCTACTTGACTTCTACTTGCCCTAAAGTAGAACTTTTTAAATAATTCTCAAAAATATATCTTTCGAATAGAATCTGAAAAATATGAATTTAAAAATTACCTAGGCTAGAAATTTCTAAACCGAGCACCTCACATAAGGAAAAATGAATCACATTTATACTCTCACTAATCTATGTGTTTCATTTTTGGTGATCATTCAACTACTCAGTCATGGCAAATATTCTATAATAAACTTGGCAAGGATACTAATCTCCACCACTAGAGTCTAGATGCAACTTGTTGATAGAAATAATGCCTAAAAATGTTATTAGTATTTTTCGATCTCTCTAAGTTTTGATAATGACAAAATGTAAAAACGATTAATAAAAAATTATTTGTAAACAAGTAATTAGTAGTAAATATTTATTTTGAAAATTTAATCACTTAAACGTATGAATAAACATATGCCTAATGCTTTTCATGATCAAAGGAATTTTTAGTTAACCTCACATTTTTTATAAAAATGTCACAAACATTTTTATATCTTTTACAAAAACATTTTTGGATTAAAAAAAAATGTTTTATTCAAATAAATATTTTGAATTCAATTTTTCTACCCAAAAACGGCTAGAAATGTTTCAGAAAACACCTCTCCCAGAAAAGACAAAAAAATGAGCGTCTGGGCTGGGCGGCCCCCTTAATTATAAGGGCGTCCCCCTTAATTATTAAGGGGACTGGCCCCTATTTAAGGGGACCTCCCAGACAAAAATCCAGCTCAGCTGGCCTATAAATACTGGACTATTCCTCATTGTTTTTCTCACATTTTGCACACATTTTCTTTCTGTTCTAAATCAGTTTATACACTCCTTTCTTTCCTTTGATCATTTAATCATAAAGCTTTGTTTCCAAGTGATTCAAGCTTAATTCCTCAAGTGTAAGAGAAGAATATTTCTTATCATCAATTCAAGAAGTGTTATAGTATAGTTGGTATAGTTGTGTAGTTGTGTTATATCTTGTAAATCATTTGTGTATATTGTGAAGGTGTGTATTGTAGTTGTGTACAATAAGTAGATTGTTGTGATCATTATAAGTATAGTTAGATCGGGGTGATCTTAGTAAGTAGCGATAGATTGGTGTGATCGTAGTAGTGTCTTGGAGAAGTGAAGTTGTGAAGAAAAGTGAAGTTGTAAAGTAGAGAGAAGTTGTGAAGTGAAGAAAAGTTGTGAATTGTTGTGAAGTGGTGTGTTTAGTTGTGATAGATTGATTCTAGCTAGGATTAGAACTCGACATTTCGCTTAGTGTCGGAAATTGGTGTAAGCTAAGTTGTGTATGGTTTTCTCCGACTAAAGAGAGTTTGTTGACATAGTGAAGATAACTCTCGAGTTTGGTGCTCGGGGAGTGGAGTAGGGCGAAGAGGTGCTTCGTTACCGAACCACTATAATCCTTATGTTATGGTTTGATCTTTCTAACTCTTATCTCTTGTCTTTCATATTTTCTTGTCATTTACTTACATATTTGTATTGTTCATATTGTGCACATATTAAGATCACACAAAGTCGAATCTAAGTTTTTATAAACAAAACATTAATTTAAAAAGCGGTAAACTATTCAACCTCTCTTCTAGTTTTCCACAATTGGTATCAGGAGCCACGTCAAACAAGATTTTAAAATAAACTGTATTTTAAAACTTGAATCGATCTATGGAATCAGAAATATATTTAGAAGGTTAATCTATGCAAAGACCACCACTATTTGAAAGTGATGGATTTATTTATTGGAAAATAGATTCAAAACTTATGTGAAATTAAAAGATCTAGATCTTTGGCATGTTATTACCTATGGTGATTTTCCTCTTATTCAATATAATCCCGAAACTAAAAAGGATGAAACTTTATCTTTTGATAAACAAAAGATGATCTTAAAAAAACTTGCTAAAATGGTGATTTATAATGCTTTACTACGTAAAGAATACGAAAGAATTTTCATGTGTAAAACCGCAAAAGAAATTTGGGATACTTTATTAATCACTCACCAGGGTAATAGTCAAGTCAAAGATAATAAAATAGATCTTCTTGTTCAACAACTTGAACAATTTACGATTCTGGAAGAGGAATCGATAGATAATGATTTCGCTAGATTTAACACTAGTCTAAAAGCAATTGATGAAGGTTTTTCTAGCAAGAATTATGTTAGAAAATTTCTTAGGGAACTTCATCCTAAATGGCGCGCAAAGGTTATGGCTATTGAAGAATCAAAGGATTTAACATCTCTATCACTTGATGAACTTATTAGAAACTAGAAAGTTTATGAAGTAATAATTAAGAATGATTCCGAAGTGGTCAAAGGCAAAAGAGAACAAAATAGATATCTTGCCTTGAAATCCAAAAAGGAATCAAGTGATGAAGATAGTTCGACTTCCGATAGTGAAGACTAAGAATACGCCATGGCCGTGAGAGACTTCAAGAAATTTTTCAAAAGACGAGGAAGATTCGTAAGACAACCACATGATGAAAGAAAGGTATCTCAAAGAAATAAAGACGACAAAAATGGCAAAGGCGAAAGAAAATGTTTTAAATGTGGGGATTCAAATCACCCCATCGGAGAGTGTCGAAAACTATCAAGAAGCTACAATCAAAGAGTCTTTGTTGGAGGATCATGGAGTGATAGCGACGAAGATGAAGAAGAAAAGACTAAAGATAAAAATGTCTTATGGCTAAAGCTTCTAATGAGGTACTTTTCGAAACCGAATTCTTTAGTGATGACCAATCATCGTTAGATGAAAAAGACTTAGATAATGAATATAATCGACTATGCAAAATAGGTCTAAAAGTCATGGTTAAAAATAAATCACTAAAATAAATTAAAAATAGATTAGAAAATGAAGTACTAGAACTAAAAATAAACTATCTAAAATAGAAAAAGGTAAAGAGGTCAATGAAGAATGTAAAATATGTCAAGACCTTAGTTTTGAAAATGAAAAACTTAAGGAAGAAATTTCTAAGCTTAATCAATTTAATAATAGTAGTAAATCGCTTAAGAAAATGTTAAATCTTCAAAAACCTTCCGGTGATAACTCCGACCTAGGAATTAATTTTACCAAATGATCAACTAGTGAGTCTAAACAAGTGAATTTTGTTAAATCACAGGAGGTTGAGTCTAAAGAAAAAGTTGTAGAATTAAACTCAAGCCCAAAACCAAAATTTATGCTTATAAACAATACTAAAATACCCATTGCAAGCAACGACGAAGTAAAACATTTTTATAAACATTCTTTAAAACCCGGAGTTGGCTTTACTAAGCCTAAAACGAGATCTAAGACTCCTCCTCCAAAAAGAACTAATAACTCTCACCCTCGGTTTAAAACACCACAACCTAGGAGAGATCAAGTTAGACAAAATTACCCTAATAATAATCATTCAATGTGGAATTATTCACAACAACCTAAATCTCTCCGTGTGGAATATGTCCACCTTATATGTATCCGAATCAAATGCAACATATGAAAAATATGTTCGGGACTAACAATTTAGACCCATGAGACATTGGTGACCAAGTGGTTGAGTCATTACAACATTCAAGTGGAGTTGTTCATTAACATTTCTTGGAATCCGACAAGCGAATACATTCTTAAAATCTTATGACGAGTTTTCTAAAAGATTTCTCCTTTAAAGCTTACTTACTTGAAGATGTCGAAGAAAACACATTGTAGGCAAAGGTATGTCTTCTTTCCAAACTTCTTAGAATTTAGATTATGTGTTAAATGTTAAATGACTATATATTATGCTACATGTGGTATATGCTAAACAAATATGTTATAGTTAGTAGAACATAATTTAAGCTTATGGAAATAATGTAGTCACTAGAAATACCATTTGTTGGCTTTCTAGAATTAAGAGATTTTGTTCATTATGAACTCGCCTCTCACGTAGTTGAATTATAATTCTCTACGTACCTCTATAAAATGGAAATCTTATACGTCTACTAGTAGCGAACTCACGTAGATGAAGAAAAGTGAGTTAGTGGGTAATTATTAACATAGAAGTAGGATTAGTTTTTCATCTTACGCCGGAAAGGCATGACATTAAAATCACTATGGATGAAACAAACTCCTTTCGACTACGACGTCCGCATCGTCTACAATAAACTACGTCTATCAAAATCTTCTCATCAAACTTTAAGTCCATTCTATTATTCTATCATTTATCATTTTTCAAATATTACAAAACGTGACAATTAATTATTTCATCCGAAGTAATTAATTTATTCAATTGATAAAAAGTTGATTGAAAACGTAACTAAATCCTCTCTCGGCTTGACAACTTGATTATTTCGTCCGAAGTAATCAAAGTATTTTTAATTAACGAAAGGTTAATTAAAATTTCAATTAAATTTCGTCAATCATTTCTAAACCATCTCTTGATACAAAAATCTTGACAACTTAATTATTTCATTGGAAATTATTTAAGTTTACTTAACTTAACGAAAAGTTAATTAAAAGTGTCAAGCATTTTTCTCTCGTCTTTAACTTCATTAGTTTGACGAATAGAGTATATAAAATAATATTACTAGTACCTCCCGACGTATTTTGATAATTATATTTACAAAACTAGTCAAAATCGAAAAACAACTTTTTTTCTCAGATAGGCGCCCCCCTAAAATTAAGAGGACCGACCGTGTTAAAGTGGGCGCCCCCTTAATAATTAAAGGGACCGGCCTATTAAAATCGCCAAACAGGGGGGGGGGGGGGGGGGGGGGGGGGGGGGGGGGGGGGGGGGGGGGGGGGGGGGGGGGGGGGGGTGGGGGTGGGGGGGGGGGGGGGGGGGGGTGGGGGGGGGGGGGTGGGGGGGGGGGGGGGGGTGGGGGGGGGGGGGGGGAGGGTGGGGTGGGGGGCGGGGGGGGGGTGGGGGGGGAGGGGGGGTGGGGGGGGGGGGGGGGGGGGGGGGGGGGGGTGGGGGGGTGGGGGGGGGGGGGGGGGGGA
>BQNB010000751.1:30000-57845 GCA_026074375.1 Tanacetum coccineum
TGACAAACTTATATACGAAACATCTATAAGACCAGCTGATGCATCACCAATGGTAAACGGCTGCGTGCACGAAAGACATGAGTGACACACTAGTTAGCCTAAGATACGGTTCATGAACATGTTATATTGGCTGCAAAGTTGGGAAAACCACTATGACTGCATTATAAACAACCCGTCAAGATACGGACTCCCTCGCATTATGTATAGCATATTGTGGCTGTAACAACAATACAGAAACAATAAATGCAGTTGCAATAAACGAAAGGTGCGTAAGTAGAAAGAAGAGCATGCTTTGGAAGTCACGATTTTGAGAATAATGTTTTAAAAAAAGTTACATAACCCGGGTCTCTTTCTCTCTTTCTAGAGAATACATAGTCTCCATCTCTCATCATGCTGTTATCATTGTATTACTTTCCATCTTGTAATATAAAAGATCAACCGGGTCAGATAAGAGGCAAATGTTCTGGAAAAATAGAAGTCGGCCATGGCTGCATAGCTAATAGGTTGCCAAGCCAATTCACAGACTTCCACTCCTTCTACAAAAACTGCTCGTATTCATCAGGGCCTGTTATCTACATCACATGTAACACTTGCAACCAAAATTGAAGCTCAGGTTAATGTAAATCAACAATCAAATAAGTGACTGCTTACCAATTTTGTAAAAATTAATAAAAATAAATCTGAGACCATATATACCCCACTGGAATGTAGAAAACACCTGGCCACCATGCGCGATAAACCCATACATAGTAAGAGAAGATCGAAAGTGGAGTAGGGGAGAAATTTGTTACATCCGAAGACCGAGCACATTTAAAGTCATGACATCTAGTAAATGCATTGGATATATAATAGTAAGCGCTAAAAACGTATACCAACTTGTGAGCTTAGGACCATTGCCACGTACATGCTGCTATCGTCACACCACATGGATAGTGGCAACGAAAGAAGTGGCGGCATTGAAGGAGCCTAAGCCAAAAGTAATATTCTACTAGGACTTGTACACCTCGATGTATGTCGCCCTAATTAGAACTAGTATCAAGAAATAATGAATACCTACTTCATTATATTTACTAAATGGTTTAGCCAATATGATTACGTCTTCTTGTAAATACATTAATAAGAAATATGTAATTAACTTGAAAACACAGTTGAAGCCAAGAGTCGGCGTTCAATAATACTTTGTTTAATATGCTTGTGACTTCTTGTAAAGATATAAACATAAGGTCCTTGAACTGTTCAAAGACTTATAAAGTAAGCAATTGATTTGTCATGTCTCCTTGTCACGACATGTACATGAAGTCATTGAAATGTTCAAATACTTATAACGTAATGTTAGCGATTAACGTGTTATGTCTTCTAGTTAAGACATGTACATAAAGTCCTTGAACTTCTCTAAGACTTCTACGTTATAGCATGCAATTGGCTTAAAATTACTATTAATGCCATTATGTTTGAACAAATTGGCAAGTATGTGAGCCAAAGGGTATTAGGTTATCTAAGGAATTGTGACACTGTCTCATAATCCCATTACTCATAGAATACCACATCGCTATGGTATGTCTAATGTGTAAAATCAAACTCTGTTAATATTGTTTGATTTTTGATAACTTTAACTACCCTACCTCTAATCTTATCAAGGTTAATAAAATTAAGTAAGCCACGTGTTTACTCAATATGGTTCCAACCAAGAAGGTAACTAAGAAACCATCAGGTTATGAAATGGGAAGACTCCCATTAAGTCTTAACTAAAGTTTTGAATTTGTTGAGATCACGTTAAGCGTGTTATTAGCAAACTAGAGTCCAAAACTGTTAGCATATATTATACATCCCAAAGAAGAATAATTTTTTTGTTGCTCAACTTACTGCATATTTGGAGAAAGTCTCCTCTTACAAGAAGCAAGTGGGAGCATATGTTTTTGGAGGAAGTCTCTTCTTACACAACCTTCTAGATGCACTATATAACAACCCGTAATTTTCGTCAATGTAATTATCCATCTATTAAATTAGTTGCTCTTTAATATCTATCTATTATATATATACCACCTTTTTATAGGGAAATTTTTTGCTTTATCTCATTATGCAACGTAACTTGCATCTCTAAAGTAAACGAGCTCACGCAACCTCCACCAATGCCATCTATATCTATGTTTATATCATGTAAACATCCTAATATGTCAAGTCAATATCTTAATATCATTTTTACCAAGTACATTATCAATTTAACATACCATTTACAACGTTACTACAAAACAAGCATTAAACGTTAACGTTTATATCAAAACCCTAATTATATGTAATGTATACATATAAAATGGATGTGCAAGCCTTCAAAGCATGTGTACAAGTGTACAATGCACAATATTTGAATCATATTTTCCCTCCAAGTCAATGTACAAGTCCTAAATACTCAATGTACAAATCAACAATGCATGAATTCAAATAAGCTCATTTTTCACCGTTTTCATTTTAGATTTCGTACCACCTCTTTAGTACAAGGTACAAACACTTCATACATAACTCCTAAACCTTAAACCTAATCCCTAAATCCTTTCTAAACTCTAATCTAAAACCCTAAACCCTAAACGAAACCCTAAAACCCTAATTTCACTTTAAACCTAAAAACTAATCCTAAACCCTAATCCTAACATTAAACCTTAATCCTAAACCCTAATCCTAACACTAATCTTAATCCTAAACCCTAATCTATCCCTAATCTTAACCCTAATCCACGTTTTAAAACCCTAAACCCTAAGCCGAACCAAAACCAAACCCGACACCCATTTTCTTTCATTTTTGACCCATTTTAAGCAACCAAGCACCTCAAGCACCTCCCTTGCATCACCTAGCAGCCACCCTAGCACCTTACAAGCACCTCCATCACCACCTTGGCCACCAAGTTAGCCTTGTCACCTCCTTGTCACTCCATTGTACCCGAAACCCTCATACACCCTTCCACCATTCAATCCTACTCTTCTAGCTCTCAATACTCATCACTCAATATGATACATCATTAAGCAAGACTCAAAGTTCTATCTCACCTGATGAGTTGAACACATGCATGAAAACGTTTAGTTTAGCTAAAGGTTTCATTATGTATGTCATGATATATATTAGACTAATTGTAAGACTTGCAGGAATGCAAGATGAACCGACGACCATAGTAACTAAGTGAAAGTCATTAGACTATTATTAAAAGAACATTCTAAAAGGCCTGCAAAGGACTAAAGACATGTTCATCGTTTAGGATTTTTTAATAAGAAGATTAGTGTTGATTTTATACACTAATGCTTATTTTGATTGATATGATTCTCAATCGTAGTCATAGCAGGTTTTCATCATAAATGATAATACTACTAAGACATGCTTGATTGAAAGCATTGTTGCACTATTCATTAAAGAATAAGAATACTTTACAGTTCGAGAAGCTGTTAAGAAGACTGTCTTATATAGGTGGTTTTGCTTGCTTCAAACAACCTATGTAATATGTTATGGCGATGCTAGTATTATTGTATTAGCACTTGAACGTACATATATCTAATGACAGTCATCGTATTATTCAAAACCTTTACTGCTTGTGAGTTTTAAAATAAGTATTCTCAAAGGTCACTAATATGACAACTTAGTTGGTACTTGTAACAAGTCAATGTCTTGTACCAAGCATGTTTATCATGTTAGGAACATTGAACTTTGACCTGCTAGTAGTCTCGTGTATATCTGTTTTTATTATTTGGATAATGGAATGTTAAGCAGTTGTATTAAGCAATGAATTGATATACCTGGTATGATCGTCTTCATTTATACAACTGTGTTCTATGTTTGCATGTTTAAATCCATGAATAATTTATGTATTCTAAACCGTCCATTGTCAGTTGATGATACAGAAGTATCATTAAAATAAGGCAAATGTGAGTGTTTAGGTCATATTCATATAGTATGAATATTAAAGGATGATACTGCCAAATTCATATGTTGTTCATTGGATGAACATTGGACTGACCCAACCTACGAGAATTCACTACATGGATCGGCGTCAATAGTGAATCTCGCAAGTGGTTATGTCTCTCATCCTTAGACTTGAGATGCAAGTAGGTTTTGTGTGTGTGGAATGTCAATCTTTGATGTGGTTAAACACTGACCTGAACAAGGCTGTTATAAAGACCATTTTCAGGAGGGATGTGAAACACATGACGGACATGTATAGTCAAAATAGGATTTGTTCCTCCACACGTTTTGGAGTTAAATACTACTGGGCCCCTCGATGATTTAAACAGATGTATGTGTGGCCGCACCCAAATATAATCAAAATGATACTTGATTAATTTGGTAATCTAATTCAATATCTATATCGAGAAACAGAATCATTAAGCATTAGAATGACTCATATTCTGTGTCTAATGTTCAACATAGTATCTGTAACAAAAGGATGATTGATATCTAAACCATTTAAAATGAGATGTTTAAGAAACAATCCTTATATGTTTCAGGGAGCATTGGCTTGTTGCTAGACATTAATCTTTGCTTGTATTATTACTTGATTATTATGACGCGCGCAAGTGGGAGCTGTTAAAGTATGCCCATGTCATAATAAATATGTGAGCCTATGGTGCCACACACATATACACTGAGGTGCCACTCTATATATCGTGATTATTATATTTACGATATATAAATAAACTACGTAACTCGGGATCAATATCACGTTTAGTTTATTGGACTTGGAAAACAAATGGGAGGCCCATTTGAAGCCCATATGGGGCCGGCCTAAAGGAGGTGTAGGGAGGAAGATTAGGTAAAGATTTTAGTCAATAAATATGGGATTAACTCCTTATTTATTTGATAACAATTTACCAAAATCTCTCCCCTCTTTCTCTCTTGAAAAACACACGCACAAACCAAAGCACCCATCCAGAGGTTTTTTGTTTTATTCTTGATTATTACTTTGAATCCTTGTTTCTCCACGTCAAAGTATATTCCTAAGTATAGCGGGTTTTAAGGACTAGGCATCCAAGAGAGGTATAACAGTAGAAGTGGTATTTGTGTGTATATCATAGAGGTGATCTACTATGGTCACTTGGTTTTCTTTGCTTGGTGATGGACAGTCGTGTCATCAGGGTGAAGGTCATCATTTGATTCGATACCATATATGACCTACAAAGTAGAAACCGTTGATATTTATTTGATTAATCATAATACTCTGAATTTGAATAAGTATAATATTGTAGTCTAACTATACTAAGAGAGGTGTCGAGTGTTGAACAAAAATACTACCCCAGTGTTCGTGAACAACACCACCAATTCGTATCTGTCAGATTATTAAATTACTCGCGATTAGCATCACATAAAATCAAGGCACATAATCTTGTTACAAATAACAAAAAGAAACAAAAGATATATAATACAGAAGCGTACACTTAACTTCATAGTCGCGATTTGTATGTGACTTCATAACCCAAATTCAGTTGTCGAATGCCTCCCATGACTTGCTGCTGGGTGTGTTTTGTAGAAATCGGACTATACATATTAACTTAGAATCTGTCCAGAAGAACATTCATGTTGCAAGAGCAGTCTATTTTAACCAGAAACAACCGAACAACATGCCATGAACGCTTACTGTGCAGCGAAGTTCTTTCAGATCAGTCATGTTGTAAAGGATCTATAGAATAATACGTTAATGCACAAAACACTGCCACGACAACAAAAGCAAAAAACGCCTTCAAATTTACCAAGTTTTTATCGTGGTTAGGAAAGTGAAATAAACACACATAACACCGAGGCTCAGTTAAGTAAGGTATCAACAATGTATGATTCGATAAGTGTGGCTACAAGCAATTCATGCCGCCCTGTCAACATATAACGCATCATAGTTGTATTCAAACCTCTTTTAATTTATCATTGCCTTTATGTGAAAAAAAAGACATGTGATTTGGCTGAAAATATTATAGATTGCCCTGCCAACACATAATATATCACATCAACTTCTATTAGACAGAAGGCGACAATGTCTGTTGAAACCTAGTGTAGTGACAAACTTATATATAAAACATCTAGGAGACCAGCTGATACATAACCAATGGTAAATGGCTGCGTGCGCGAAAGACATGAGTGACACACCAGTTAGCCTAAGAGATGGTTCATGAACATGTTATATTGGCTGCAAAGTTGGGAAAACCGCTATGACTGCATTATAAACAACCCGCCAAGATATGGACTCACTCTTATTATATATAGCATATTGTGGCTGTAACAACAATAAAAATGGTGGACGGCAAAAAGAAACATTTAACACTAACACCCGACACCCACGACCACTCCCAACCCTACCCACCCACTCCCCCCATTCCCCCCCCCCCACCCCCCACCTCCCCCCCACCCCCCACACCGACCCCCCCAACCCCCCACCCCTCCCCCCACCCCAACCCCCCACCACCTCTGCCCCACCCGGCAGCCCCTCAAACTCTCACCTCGCTCCCCCACCCCCCCCCACCACCACCCACCCACCCATCCCCCCACACCCTCTCAACACCCACCTCCCCACCCCCCCCCACCAGACCCACCCAACCCCCCCCCCCAACCCCCCCTCCTCCCCCCCCCCCTCCCCCCACATCCCCCCCCACCCTCCCCCACACCACCCCCCCTCCCCCCCACCACCCCCCCCACCCTACCATCGCCCGTTCCTCCCCACCCCTATAGTTATGGACCGCCTAGCACCCCAACCAGCCCATGCCGACCCAGCCCGTAGCTACTCGCACTCGATACGAGCAGCTATAGGCAGTTATGTGCTAAATGCCAAACTGTCCCAACGTAACCACACCCGGAGTAACATTCACCTACAAATACTCGAGAATACAAAACACCATCTCTCATCAATGCTGTAGCTATGTATAACTTACCACTGTACTATAAAAGAATCCAACCGGACAGTATAAGTCAGGCAACTTATTACAGGCAAAAAGCAGTACGGCCATGGCAGCATAGCAATAGTGTTGCCAACCAATTCACAAACTTCCACTCTATCTACAAAAAACAGCTCGTATTACAACATTCCTGTTATCTACATCACATGTAACACTTGCAACCAAAATTGAAGCTCAGGTTAATATAAATCCACAATCAAATAAGTGACTGCTTACCAATTTTCTAAAAATTAATAAAAATAAATCTGAGACCATATATACCCCACTGGAATGTGGAGAACACCTGGCCACCATGCGCGATAAACCCAGACATAGTAAGAGAAGATCAAAAGTGGAGTAGGGGAGAAATTTGTTACATCCGAAGACCAAGCACATTTAAAGTCATGACATCTAGTAAACGCATTGGATATATAATATTGAGCGCTAAAAACGTATACCAACTTGTGAGCTTAGGACCATTGCCACGTACACGATGCTATTTCACACCACAAGGATAGTAGAAATGAAAGAAGTGGCGGCATTGAAGGAGCCTAAGCTAAAAGTAATATTCTACTAGGACTTGTACACCTCGATGTATGTTGCCCTACTTAGAACTAGTGTCAAGAAATAATGAATACCTACTTCATTATATTCACTAAATGGTTTAGCCAATATGATTACGTCTTCTTGTAATGACATCAATAAGAAATATGTAATTAACTTGAAAACACAGTTAAAGCCAAGAGTCGGCGTTCAATAATACTTTGTTTAATATGCTTGTGACTTCTTGTAAAGATATAAGCATAAGGTCCTTGAACTGTTCAAAGACTTATAAAGTAAGCAATTGACTTGTCATGTCTCCTTGTCACGACATGTACATGAAGTCATTGAAATGTTCAAAGACTTATAACGTAATGTTAGCGATTAACGTGTTATGTCTATTCTATTTATAGACCATGTACAAGAAAAGTACCTTGAACATCTCTAAGACATCTAATCTACGTTATAGCATGCAATTGGCTTAAAATACTATTAATGCCATTATGTTTGAACAAATTGGCAAGTATGTGAGCCAAAGGGTATTAGGTTATTTAAGGAATTGTGATACTATCTCATAATCCCATTACTCAAAGAATACCACATCACTATGGTATGTCTGATGTGTAAAATCAAACTCTTGATAATATTGTTTGCTTTTTGATAACTTATCCCCTACCTCTAATGCGTATCAAGGTTAATCAAAATAAGTAAGCACGGTTTACCCATATTGTTTCCAACCAGAAGGTAACTAAGAAACCATCAGTTTATGCAATGGGAAGAACTCCCATTAAGTCTAACTGAAGTTTTGAATTTGTTTTTCGATCACGTTAAGCGTGTTTATTAGCAAACAACTAGAGGTCAAGAACAGTTAGCATATATTATAACATCCAAACGTATGAGAAACAATTTTTTATTATTCTCGACTAAATTGCTGCACTATATTTGGGAAGAAATATCCTCTTACAAGATGCAAGTGGAGCCTCTATAATTTGGCGAAAAGTCTCTTCTTACACTACCTTCAGGATGCACTAGCAAATGACATAATGAATGTCGAGATGTAGTTCATGAAAGAAAATCATTTTTGGAATTTGATTGATCTTTCACCAATCGGTAAGACTCAGAGATTAAATTGGTTCTTCTAAGAGAAGACTAATATGGAAAAAAAATGTACACACATTTAAATGCAAGCCTTGATGTGAAAGGGTTTTTACTTATACTCAAGTCGATGACTTCGATTAAAGCTTCTTTTCCATGCATGCGATTAAATATATAAAGATATAATTACCATAATTAATTTCATGAATATGAAATTAAGGTGCAATTGGATGGCAAAACTCCTATCTTGAATGATTGCATTTGCGAGGCTGTTGTAAATCAAAAGGCAGTTTGAATCCAAATTATACTTTAGAAAATGTACAGCATAGCAAAAATCCAAGTGTGGATTTCGACATAGCAACTAGGGGAGCTGGAATCTTAAGTTTAAATCAATAATTTGATTTCGATGTACACCTTAAAGCTAGTCGGAGCATTATGTTTTGTTTTTCTTATATCCTATATGTTGTGAACATATTCGAAATAATATTTCACCTAAGCTAGATCTCAACCCTTAGTTTGGAATAATATTTCGATCAAGAAATATAAGAAATAAAACATACAACCTTGAAGCATATGTTTATTAGGATAAACATACGCGATAAATAAGTCTAACACAATATGAAAACATCATTAAGCAAGACTCAAAGTCTATCTCACCTGATGAGTTAACACATGCATGAAAACGTTTTAGTTTAGCTAAAGGTTCTCATTAGTATGTCATGAATGTATTAAGACTAATTGTAAGACTTGCATGAATGCAAGATGAACCGACGACCATAGTAACTAAGTGAAAGTCATTAGACTACTATTAAAAGAACATTCTAAAAGGCCTGCAAAGGACTAAAGACATGTTCATCGTTTAGGATTTTTTAATAAGAAGATTAGTGTTGATTTTATACACTAATGCTTATTTTGATTGATATGATTCTCAATCGTAGTCATAGCAGGTTTTCATCATAAATGATAATACTACTAAGACATGCTTGATTGAAAGCATTGTTGCAATAAATTCATTAAAGAAAAAGCATACTCAACAGTTCGAGACGCTTTAAGAAGACATGTCTTATAATATGTGTTTTTGCTTTCTTGCCTATCAAACAACCTATGTAATATGTTATGTGGGCGATGCAAGTATTTATTTGTTCATACACTAAACTTGAAACGCACATATATATAATGGACAAACAGTGCATAAACTAATATATCAAAACCTTTACTACTTCACCATACCAATCTTGCTTTATTACTTTGCTTATGAGTTTTAAAATAATAATCTCCAAAGGTCACTAATATGGACAACTTATTGGTACTATGTACAATCAATGTCCTTGTATACCAAGCTGTTTATCATGTTATGAACATTGAACTTTGACCACTGAGTAGTCTCGTTGTATTTCTTTTTTATTATTTGGAAATAGGAATGTAAAGCATTGTATTAAGCAATGAATTTGATATGACTTGGTAAGAGTCGTCTTCATTTATAGACAAACTGTGTTCTAATTTTTGCATGTTTAATCCATGAATAATTTATGTATTTTAAAAAAAAAACCGTAACCATATGTCAGTTATTAATAGAAGTATCATTAAAAAAAGGCAAATGTGTTATAAGGTCATCATTCATATAGTATGAATATTAAAGGATGATACTGTACTGGTCCAAATTCATGATGTAGTATCTGAGTGGATGAACATTGGTGGACCACAGAACCCCGCCAACCTAACCAAACGAAAATTCACACATGGATCAACAGCGTCAATAGTGAATCTCAGCAATGTGGTTATGTTCTCTCCATCCATTATAGACTCGAGATGCAAGTATGGTGTATGTGTGTATGGAAAGTCAATCATTTGATGTGGTTTAAACACTGACCAGAATAAGGCTGTATAAAAGACCATTTTCAAGGAGGGATGTGAAACCCAGACGACACGTATAGACAAAATAGATTTGTTCCTCATACGTTTTTTGGGAGGTTAGATACTACTTACTGGTGTGGAGGGCCCCTCGATGATATGAACAACAAATGCATGTGTGCCAACAGACCCCAAATAAAAATCAAGATGAAACTTGATTAATTTGGGTAAATCTAATTCAATATCTATCTCGAGAAATAGAATTGTTAAGCCATTCAAATGACTCATAAATCCTCTGCTAATAATGTTCAACAAAGAATCTTGTACCAAAAGGATGAATGATATCCAAAACCATATTAAAATGAGATGGTTAAGAAAACAAAATCTTATATGTTGCTAAGGAAAGCATTGGAGGGCGTGTTGCTAGAGCATTGGCGTATTGCTAGACGCTAACCTTTGCTTGTATTATTACTTGATTATTATGACGTGCGCAAGTGGGAGCTGTTGGAGTATGCTCATGTCATAATAAATAATATACGGCTAAACACATGTGAGCCTATGGGGTCACACACATATACACTGAGGTGCTACTCTATATATCGTGATTATTATATTTACGATATATAAATAAACTACGTAACTCGGGATCAATATCAGGTTTATAATAACTAAGTAATGTACTTAGTTTATTAGACTTGGAAAACAAATGGGAGGCCCATTTGAATCCCATATGGGGCTGGCCCAAAGGAGGTGTAAGGAGGAAGATTAGGTCAAGATTTTAGTCAATAAATATGGGATTAACTCCTCATTTATTTGATAACAATTTAACAAAATCTCTCCCCTCGTTCTCTCTTGAAAAACACACGGCACAAACAAAACACCCATCTAGGGTTTTTGTTTTTCATGATCTATTACTTTCAATCTTGTTCATTCAAAGTATATTCCAAGTTTACTGGTTTAAGGACTAGCATCCAAGAGGTATATGGTGAAGTGTAGTGTGGACTATCATAGAGGTGATCTACTTTGGTCACTTGGTTTCTTGGGTGGATCGTGCATAGGTGAAGGTCATCGTTTGATTCTACCGATTACGCTACAAAGGTAATAACCCTTGTTATTATTTGACTAATCATATGACTCTATATTTGATTAAGTAATATTGTAGTCTATACTAAGAGGGATGTCGAGTGGTAACAAAAGACTGCCTAGTTCTATTTATACAATAAGTCACGAACAACACCACCAATCGTGCCTGTCAGATTATTAATTACCCGCGATTAGCATCAACATAAAATCAAGGCGCATAATATTGTTACAAATAATAAAAAAGAAAACAATAGATTATCAATACATGAAGCTTACACTTAACTTCACAGTCAATGATTTGCATGTGACTTCATTACCCGAATTCAGTTGTCTAATGCCTCCCATGACTTGCAGCTGGGTGTGTTTGTAGAATCGACTATACATATTAACCTGGAATCTTCCAGAAGAACATTCAAGTCGCAAGAGCAATCGATTTTATAGAAACACCAAACAACATGCCATGAACCTTGTCTTGTGCTAGAGAAGTTCTTTCAGTCGAGTCGTGTGTAAGGTTTCTATAGAATAAGATGTTATGCTCAAACACTATCACGACAACTAAAGCAAAAAACGCCTTCAAATTTACCAAGTTTTTATCGTGGCTGGGAAAGTGAAATAAACACACATAATACTGAGGCTTAGTTAAGTAAGGTATCAACAATGTATGATTCGATAAGTGTGGCTGCAAGCAATTCATGCCGCCCTGTCAACATATAACGCATCATAGTTGTATGCAAACCTCTTTTAATTTATCATTGGCTTTCTGTAAAAAAAAAGACATATGAATTGGCTGCAAATATTATAGATTGCCCTGCCAACACATAGTATATGCACAGTAAGTTTACCGGGGAAACCCTTTACCCAAAAAAAGTATATGCACAGTAACTTTTATTAGACAAAAGGCGACAACGTCTGTTGAAACTTAGTGTAGTGACAAACTTATATACGTAACATCTATGAGACCAGCTAATGCATCACCAATGGTAAACGGCTACGTGCATGAAAGACATGAGTGACACACCAACTAGCCTAAGAGACGGTTCATGAACATGTTATATTGGCTGCACAGTTGGGAAAACCGCTATGACTGCATTATAAACAACCCGCCAAGATACAGACTTCCTCGCATTATGTATAGCATATCGTGGTTGTAACAATAATACAGAAACAATAAATGCAGCTGCAATAAACGCAAGGTGCGTAAGCAGAAAGAAGAGCATGCTTTAGAAGTCGCGATCTTAAGAATAATGTTAAAAAAAGTTACATAACTCGGGTCTCTTTCTGTCTTTCTAGAGAATACATAGTCTCCATATCTCATCATGCTGTTATCATTGTATTACTTTCCATCTTGTAATACGAAAGATCAATCGGGTCAGATAAGAGGTAAATGTTTTGAAAAAATGGAAGTCGGCCATGGCTGCATAGCTAATAGGTTGCCAAGCCAATTTACAGACTTCCACTCGTTCAAGTGAAACTGCTCGTATTCATCAGGGTCTGTTATCTACATCACTGATAACATCAAATATTTTTTACTTTTTGGTGGTAAAATACCCCCTATATTACCTGCAAAAGTTTCACTAATGCTCGAAAACGAGATATTTTCTATCATTTTGTATTTTCCAGGTGAAATGCAGGAAAGTGACAAGAAACAAGAGAAAAAGGACTTAAAGTGTAAATTCTGAATAATGTTACGGCGTAACACCAAAAATGGTTACACCGTAACATAAATTAAGCAAGTACGAAGATCAAGGACAAGGTTACGGCGTAACACCATATCTAGTTACGCCGTAACCATATATTTGAAAGGAAATCTTAACAAAGTTAGAGTTACGGCATAACACCATATCCAGTTACGCCGTAACCATAAAGATCCACAAATATGGAATGAAGATCACGTACTTATGGACATTATTTGAAGGTTACGGTGTAACACCATATCTGGTTACGCCGTAACAACTGCTTAAATATAGAATGCCGTGTAAAATGGTTACGGCGTAGCACCTTTATTGGTTGCGCCGTAACAGGTTCAATACCTATAAATAGAGGCCTCATTCAAGCTATTCAGCCGTCACTTCCTTCACAGCCAATTGGAGAGGCGACAAAGGCTTCCAACCTTTGAAGAATTCCACCTGGAGTCTAAGGGAGATCACACTTTACTTACTTTTTGTATTTAATCGTTCAAATACGAATACTGTAAGAATTATGAGTTTTCAATCTATGATTTCTTCTATTTCTTGTTGTGTTTCCGTTACCATGAGCGGCTAAGTACTTAAAGTGATAACCTAGTTATGTAGTTACTTTTGTTATGATTGTTTCCTGTTAGATTATGGTTTCATTAGATATTCATTGACTATCGTGTAACCCTGAGTTTTGGTAGTACGGGTGGTTTGGATCTAGCTTGCCCCATCATTAGATTATCTAGTCAATATGGGATCCAATAGGTACTAGGGAGGATCACTAACTCCTTACCTAGTGTAGGAACTAACCGGTCACCGCACTTATCACTTAATATACTTAAAAAGCACAGGAACTCTTTCAGAGAGGGTTAATAATCTTTATAGGTTATTAGATATGTTTTAGGAATAGTTGAGATTAATCACTACAACCTGAATAACCTACCTCCCAGACAATTTAGGACTGATTTGGAATCACAAGGAGTATATGATAGACTAAATATGCACATTCAAGTCTATCGACCTTAGAAGCCACTAATGAAACCATAGTTTAACATTGCACAGGAAAATATTTTCATAACAGTAGTAATGAAGTAACTAGGTTAGCACGTTTTCTCTCTTGATATCTCCAACTCTTTTAATTTCCAGTTATTTATTTTATTGTTATTTTTAATTCCATTCAATTCAAATAAAAAACCATTTTATAAACGTGATACTTCAAATTAAAACTAATTACAACTTAGCTCTTGGGACGACCTCAGATTTACCATTATGTACTACCCACGATTAGGATCTCTGCTCGTTAGTGTGTTGTCAGGTAGATCGAGTTTTATAAATTTAAAACTTGGTAAAAATATATTTTAAAATAAAATACGCATCAAGTTTTTGGCGCCGCTGCCGGGGAGCTAATATTTTTAGTTTTAAAGTTTCTTCAAATGAAAACAAGAAGAAGCAAAGAAGGGACGGTTACTCCGTTTGTTAATCTGGAAAGACAATTTCGAGCAAGAAGAGAGCCGATCTAAATCCCCTTATCTATTCTGTCGGCTAATACTGATGACCACTGATTGAAGCATAATCCTTCACTTGTGACTTGATCTTGTACTATCCGTGTGAGAGGAACTAAGGCAAGTCTATGAGTACCATATATAACCCAATAAGTTACAATAAGATACTCACCACTTGAAGTCTCCTCAACTACGTGAGACACTGAGTACTACAATGTAACTCCTTAAAGTGATAGCTACTTTGTGGGTATAGGTAGAAAGAATCACAAAAGCAACTAGATATCATGTCATCTTCGTTGTGGAGAAAGAAAGAATCAAAGACAAAATAAGTACATGCCCCAGGAAATACGCACTTCAATCCCAAATAAGTAACATCATACAAAAACCCCGTAGTCATTAAAATCAATAATAGCCGTTAAGAGTGAAGGTGAATTTTGATAAGGATCGTTTTAGTGTAATGTATTATGTTTGTTGTGTTGTTGTTCGTGATTTTTGATGTGGTGAAATTGTTAACGGATATCGGCTTAAAAATATACAATAAAAACGTCCGTTCAAGTAACAAAACCCGGTCACTTAGACATTACCCGACATAATATTGCTTTACTACCTGGATCAATCCATTAACATAACCACCACTTAACAACCCAATTAATATTTACACATAAACCAATTATAGTCCATTTTATCCTAGCCCCAACTATACTTGAATACGGGGCCATATTTTTCAATTAAGTCCGGCCGTTATGAGTCCATATCAAAATAATCAACCAAAACACAGCTAGATATTACTCGGCCACGTTATTAGAACTCAGGGACCCAAGATGGTAAAACCCAGTTTGATAGTCCATATGTTTTTAGATTTGGGATATAAGTTTGACTATCCCTAATATTTAGCAACCAACCAACCCTAATCTCTTATTCATCGTTTCATCCACCTACCACCGAATACTCCTCCCACCAAACTTTACATCACATCTTCTCATTCACAGTAACATCTTCACCCAGCCATAAATCATACTGGTCCATAGTAATATGAATCGAATGACAAAAACACCACATGCTCTGTTAATAGCTCAACCTTAAATACAACTTCAAACTTAAAAACCTTTTTGATTAACTTGTACCCCCAAATGAAGAATATCAAGGTTATCGGATTCAAGATCCTTTGGAGGGTCTCAGGTAGGTTTTGACATGATTGTTGATTCAAGGTCTATGATGTTAATTTTTTCGTGTTTGATCTTTTAAGGTCATTCCATTTGATGTGTAACACAAAAAAAATATTTGAGTTCGTTTGATGTTTTTGTTTTCGTTCGGTCTTGATAGAGTTTGTCGCCCACAACCCCTTATGAGATCGGGGTTGATGTAGAAAGTGACGATGTTAGGTTAGATTGTGGATTTGAGAGTGATGGATTTGATTATGACGAAGGAATATAGTGTAGATCTGTTGAGGCCGTTGATGCTATTGATTGTTGTTGATGTTGGTATGATGGGGTTTGAATCGAGTCAGTCTTGCTTTTCTTTTATTTTTGTTCCTTTTTCTTGACCTTAGACTCGGTAATTACATGTTCAAATGGACTCATGGAGGTTACCGTGTAACTCGGTAAATACCTAGTTGACTCGGTTTGGGTCGTTGGCATGGATAGATCAGTTTATACTGAGGTTTTTATAGATCGGTTCTACTAGTCCGGTTATGTAGTTCGGTTCTCACTGAATTCTAATAGATCGGTTCCAAAGATTTCAATAGATCGGTTGAACAAAAAACTACAAAGTACTGTCGTCCTTTTATTGTCTTGTCTTTTTGCATAACCAACAAAAACTGTCATTGTCAGCAAAAATTGTGGATCTGAGATTCTTTTCATACCTTGACCAAAAATAAGCTTTAAAAAACTGTTTAGCCTATAAAATAAGCTCGAATAAGCTTTTCACCAAAATAAGCTTGAAAAACAACAGAAATAAGGACGAAATATGGCAAAGAATAACCACCAAAGAACACCAACAGACCATGGATTTTTCATACTACCTTAGCTTTAATAGGTTTTGGAAAGAAATAGACAAAAAATCTCATTAAAAAGCTTGACAAAAGAAGTTGAACCAAGATTATACCACACCACAAAACAACATATTCATGCTTTATTGCCCTGAATTAAGCATGGGACCACGAAAATAAAGCTGGAACAGCATGACCAACACACTCGTTATACAAAAACACACCTCGATTAGCTTCTTGATACAATTGAAAAGATCGAAAACACCTTTTTTGGGGGGTCTTGGGGTTTGATCAAAAGAACAATAGATAAAGTTCATTTGTTTCTAGTGAGAGAAGTAGAGTAGAGGTATAAGATGAACATAAAGAAGAAAATATTAGATTAGAAACAAAAAGGAAATATTACAAAATGAACATCCACACCCCTCATAGAGAGCAATTAGGGGTATTTATACTAGAACAAAACAAAACTATTCTAGTTAACCATAATAGCCCCTAGCGTGGTGGCAGTTGTCTAAGACTAGTCCTAATTCACGTGTATAAATTGCTAGCTTCACTAAAAAATTAAGGCTAAAAAAATGTACGTAATAGGTTTCGTTACCTATAAATAGTGGACCTCATTCAAGCTATTCCGGACATCACTTCTTACCAACCAATTGGAGAGGCGACAAAGGCTTTCCAACCTTCGTGGAATTTCACCTGAGTCCAAGGAGGCACACTTTACTTACTTTTTGTATTTAATCGTTCAAATACGAATACTGTAAGAATTATGAGCTTTTAATCTATAATTACTTCTATTTCTTGCCGTGTTTCCATTACCATGAGCGGCTAAGCTCTTAAAGTGCTGGCATAGTTATGTAATTACTATTGTTATGATGTTTGTTTCATGTTTAGATTTAAGGTTTCATTATATATTCCTTGACTATTGTGTAACATTGGGTTTTGGTAGTATGGGTGGTTTGGACGTTGCTTGCCCCATTATTAGATTATCTAGTCAATATGAGATCCATCAGGTACTAGGGAGGATCTATGACTCCATCCCTAGTGTAGGAACAAACCGGTCTCTGCACTTATCACTCGAAATACTTAAAAAGCACAAGAACTCTTTCAAAGGGGGTTAATAATATGTATAGGTTATTAGTTAGAATAAGTTTTAAGTAATAGTTGGGATTAATCACTGCAACTACGGATGGCAACGGGTCAAGTTTGGGTCGGGTTTTAGTGAACCTGTACCCGCACCCGTTTATAAAATCCAAACCCGTATCCGCCCTAATACCCAATGGATACCCGGTTAGTATTATCCATCGGTTTTTTGAGTTTACCCGCGGGTATCGGTTATCAGCAATTGAATTTTCATTGGACATAATTAAGAGTATAAAGTTAAGTAAAACTACTAAAAAACAATAAAAACACCCTGATATATTGAATGATTTTAAATAAACAAACAATTAATACATTAAAAGATAAAATTAAAAAGCTAAAAGAAGAACTAGGAAACATAAACTCCAAAGATGAAAGAACTGATATGAGAACTGAAGAGTCAAATGTGACTATGTGTTTGTAATTACCAAGATATGGTTGTAAAAATTAACTTTAGAATACGAGTCAACATATTTTGAACAAGGCTTAGGATTCCCACAAATTGGGCCTTATTTGAAAAATGCATAAAACGCGGTTACAAATTAGGGTAAACGTGGTATGGATACGAGTGTAAACGGGGGGCGGTATTTCCAGTCATATCACTCTAATCACCCGTAACCGAACCCGTACCCGGGAATAAAAGAATAAGTCTACCGAACTCGTATTCCATACCCGCTAACCCTTCCCGAACCCTGAACCAACGGTTCGGGTTTTGGTTTTCCATATTGGTTTCAGAGCGCTTTTGCCATCCTAGCACTGCAAATCCAACAAAATTTTCACCCCCTACCTGTTAACCTTAGATTTCCAACCTCCCTATACGATTTTGGGACTAAGTCAATTCGCTGGGAAGTATAGGATAGACTAAATATGCCTATTCAAGTCTATCGACCTTAGAAACTATTAATAAAACCATAGTTTAACAGTGCACAGGAAAACATTTTCATAACAGTAGTATTTGAAGTAACTAGGTTAGAACATCTGTCTTCCTGTCTATCTCCACTCTTTTAATTTTCAGTATTTAATTTTATTGTTATTTATTTCAAATCAATCCAAAAATCCTTTTTAAAACATGACATTTCAAATTAAAACTAATTACAACTTAGCTCTTGGGACGACATCGAATAAAATCAAAACATAATAAGATTTATTTTAAATTTTTTACTATAAAAATAAAAAAATTACCAAAAATTAAAAAACAGATATTTACCATTTATACTACCCCCACGAATCGGGTTCTCTGCCGTTAGTGCATTGTCAGGTTTTAGATCGTGTTTTATAAATTTTTAAAATGTGGTAAATTATTAGTAAATAAAATAGATCAATCACACTATACTTATACTACGAAACTCGGTGTTAATTTTACCTTGTCACGATCATAATGCTCCGGACTAATTCATTCGATAATTTCTCCACTTCTTAGGGATGTACCAATAATTGTGTTGGTAGTAAAAAAAATACATGAGTTTTGATACTTTATACATTCCATTTGCATTGTGCAATTTTTTCCAACCGTACCTAAGATAGACATTACATCAGTAAATTACCCACGTTGTAAAAAAAATTGACACATGACTCAGGGAAATAATACTTTACACTTACGCAACTAGCAAATGATAAATGGCTTAATCTAACAGGGTAGGCTAAGATGTAAAGGTGTAACAAAATAAACAAGTTGGTGTAATTCTTAAAGGATTGGCTCTATTGGTTGTTCTAGGTTGTATCTTACTTTAAGATGAGAGGTAAACAAAGGGTTTAGCCGGAGGATTTAATAACTAGTATAGTTAGTAATAAAACAACATGAATAGGCTTTTTGGTGTAATCCTAATTTTAGTATTTAAACCAGTTACTCTATCTAATCCATAATTTTACTCATTAATATGTCTACGAATAGATATACCAAGCCAATAAGTTCTAAAGTCTACAACTATCACCGGCACACTATATTTTGTAGATTTGGGTAAACATTTAGAAAACGATAAGGTTTTAATACTCACATATCGAATAAGGGTTATTATGTGTGGGTTATGTATCAAGTAATTTCATAAAAGTGTGCTTGGAAATTTTTTAAATTTGAGCATAATTTAAGCATTTTATGTGATAAACAGGACAAGTATACATTCTAATTCCATCCCCCCACTTGAATTATACAACGTCTGTTGTATAGATAAAACATTAAAAAGGGAAATTAAAGAATTAGAATGAGAAACTCCCTTGATATTTTGCTTGGTAGATTCTCCATGTTGAGTTTGTTTTGAGCAAGATTGTGTGTTGAACAGTCATCTTGAAGTTTCAAGACTCCAACACTTCTAGACTTCCAGATTGTAGATACTTCACCAACATCGTCAATTTCTTTGCAGCGAGGTCCTATGTACAATATAGGAAAAATGTGAGTCCTTTGTTATATAGATCTCTGCAGCCTATTAAGGATGATAGCCAAGATGTATAAATACAGTTGACTATGTAGAAACACTAATTATAAATACTATGTGTTAATGCGGAATCTTAACACAAGTACTAAGAAAAACAATAAAGAACTAAATAATAATTTCTATTAATCTGCTTTGAATGGTTATAGATTACTAACTAAGAGATATGATTTTGTATGAGACATATTGAGCTCGTATGTCTAACTATGCCAAGGGATCCTTTCTATAGACCCAAGGATATAACCCTAACAGACTACAAAATGCCATACATATCTTTTCTAAAATTCTCCATACATATCTCTTAAACCTGTACAACTTTTCTACTATCGGTACTAACTAACTGATCAGTACTTAACATTTTGTACTGTCAGTACTAACCTATAAATTATCGTACTAACTATTTCGTACTGTCTGTGGGTACTAAGTTAGGAAAACGTAATTCCCAACAATCCTCCCTTAAACATGAATGTTGAACTCTTTTAACTTCATGTTTCTTTAACTTCTTTAACGCATAGAGGATGTATCCAAACACTTTCAACATTTCTTCATCTTTCAAACTCTATCCTTCTTCAGCAGCAACTTTGTCTTCTCAGCAACACAGCAACATCTTTTCAGCAACAATCCAACTAAGTTGGCTTTGTAGTTTTTGGCAAACTACCAGCCATAAACGGATTTGATGTTCCTTTACCAGTAGCCGTTTGCTCTGGGATAGTTAACTCTTCATTTTAAAAACATGGTGAGTTAATTACCATACAGTTTTTGGTAAACTGTCAACCATCAACGGAATTGATTTGTCTTTACCAAATACCGTTTGCTTTTGGACTAGCCAATGCTTCATTGCCATAACATGGTGCATTGATAAACCATATAGTTTTTAGCAAACTATCAGCTATCAACAGATTTGATTTGTCTTTACCAGGAACTGTTTGATCCTGGACTAGCCAACTCTTTACTGTGAAGCAAGGTGAGTTGAGAACCATACAATTTTTGGTAAATTGTCAACCATAAATGGATTTGAGAAGTCTTTACCATAAGCCGTTTGCTTATGGACTAGCCAGTTCTTATGCCTGTTAAGCATGGTGAACTGATGACCATTTGTTGTGTGGTTTTGAAACCAACACTCAAAGATCCTCCTCATCTCCATCAGAGTATTCAGGTTCTAACTCTGCAATTAACTTCTTGACAAATCTAATCAACTCCAATGCCATAGTACTGTCTTCTTCAGATTCCAACTTCAATTCTAGCATTTGCAACAGTACTTTCTTTCTCAAATGATACTTTTTCTCAACAAGCATATGAATGACTAATCCTGCCTCAGTCATTAAAGTATGTACCCCTGAAGAACCATGTAGCTTCCAACTTACTACATTCCAATCCTGCTGTGAGTTCCAAAACTCATCTTCATCACTTGGATTGAACATTATCATTAAATCTCCCCAAAGTACTTTGTCAAAATATTCAGGAATCTTATCTTGGTATTTGTCCATCACAAGTTGATATACAGCACACAAATCATCTCTATCAAATATGGAAAACACGCTCATCAGAGTACGAAAATATCTCCTTTGTCTATTGCTTCTAATAACCACATTTAGATTAATTTCTTCTAAGTCTTTAGTTTCATCATACTGTGGTTTAATTCCAAGATACTCAGATTTCCATTATGTGATAGGATACTTCTTGTCAAGTATTTCATAATCCACCTCCTTGTCCTCATCTAAAGCTATTGTTAAGCATAATCTCAGCTCATCATTCTCATCTTCAGAAGTGTCTTGTCTGAATCTTCTTTTCCTTGACTTCATCTTTTTCCTTGTGCCAAGTTTTCTCTTTTTGGTACCTTCTTCTTCTTTACTCCTTAATACTATCAACCTTCTTTATATCAGCAGCTTTCTTGTTCAAGTCTTTTATTAGCCTCTCATCCTCAACAGAACCAATAACAATGAAGTTTTCATCAGACCTTTTTACCTTTTCATACAAAACTTGTATTTCTTCAAAAATTTTAGTCTTCAAATCCGAATGCCTAGTTCCTCCAACATGCTTCAAATATGTCATCATTTGGTTTCTTAGCTGAGTTCTTAAAGGAAGTTTGTTTTTGATAACCTCAGATCTTTGTTGAGTAAGAAATCTCCTTTGTGCAGCAATGGTATCATCAAGCAACTTGGCTCTCTCTTCGATGGTAATTTTTTCTCTCTCTTATTCTTGCAGCTTCTCAGCAAGAATCTTGTATGCATTGAGTCTTGCCTGAATAAAATCATACTCATTGGTGAATGCAACCTTAGTAGCTTCTTCCTCAGCCAACCTTTCCTTCTCCTCTTCTGCTTCCCATTCCTCTTAAACCTTTCTGGCCATCTCTTCATCATTAGCAAGCATTTTAAACTTCTTTTCAGCTTCAGTGATATCTTCTGATTCAGTATCAGATTCATCTTCTTCTTCAATCATTCCTTTGCCTTTAGCTTTTGGATCGATCTTAGGAAGAGGCTTCAATGTTAACAGTGATCTTGTTGATCTAGGCCTTGGTCTCTCAATATCCTCAACATTCCTAATCTCTACTCCTTTTTCTTTTTCCTTTTCTTTCACCTTGTTCTGACTCATTGTGACAAGAACATATGCAATAGTCTCATCATCACCAAAAACTATTGGAGTAGGTGTTGAAGTCGTTGTTGGAGCTGTTGGAGTAGCACTTTCCCTTGAATCTTTATTCTCAGCAGTACCTTCAATCTGTCTATAGGTACCTTCATCTTGCTTGTCGGTACCTTCATCTGGCTTGTCGGTACCTTCGTCTGGCTTGACAGTACTTTCATCTGTCTTGATAGTACTTTCATATGGCTTAACAGTACTTTCATCTGGCTTAACAGTACTTTTTGTGCTTCCTCCCTTTTTAGCACTTCCCTTGTCATCTACAACTAATGTATCACCTAACAAGTGAAGTTCCTCAGTTTTGGAACTTGTTTTGGGTTCCTCAACCTTGGAATCAGTCTTCCCTTCATCTTGAGAAAGAGTGTAGTTCATGGCTTCATCAGTATCTAGACCATCCAGTCAGTATGTGTTTGCACAGATGGTGCACCTTTGGAAGATTTGACAACTTTCCTCCCTTGTTTGGATACACTCCTTCTCTTCTTCGATTTCTCTATATCCTTCTTCTTTTGCTGTTTCTTCAACCTAGCAGCCCGAAACCAAGCTTTGTGGTGGTTGATAACAGGTCTGGCCTTCTTCTTAAGCTGCTTGATCTGAGCCTTCAAATCTTTAATTTCTACAGCTTGAGCTGTGACCTGTATACATAAAGAAACACAAAGATCATATACACTTTGGAGTGTCAGGCCATCCTCCTTCCCTGATAGGGATTTATCACTGGATGACTGACCTCCATGATTCCCACTAGAACCCTCTGGATTAGAATCAAGAATAAGGATAGAAGAAGAAGGTCTGGGAGATGGGTCAGGATGTAACTCAGGTTGGTCTTTACTTGGGTGAGTAGGAGAGGGTATTGGTTGGGATTCAGATGGTCTTTCTGAAACTTTACCCTCATCCTCTGTTGGTTAAACCAACATAGAGTTAAATAAAGGTGTGACATTCCCTGAAAAGTTTTTACCCTTTTTAACCATAAATGTCAAAACCTTTTTAGTTAAGGTTGGGACTGGAAAGTGATCCATAGGGACAGGCACATCTCTTAACTGGGTTTTCAAAAAAATTTGTAAAAATCTTGGATACATGACAAACATCTTAGATGCATCAAAGTGTCTCATCATACCATTAAAAATTAATTTTGAAAAATTATTTTGATTAGTTGCCAAACAAATCACTGCTGTGGCAATATTAGTAGGAATTTGATCCCAAAAAGTGCTTTTAGAACTGATGCAGTGATTCATGGTATGAAAAAGAAATTTCCATTGAGGTGAAAAGAGGGCTTTGTTAAAAGTTAAAGTATTTAGGTCCCCCTCATACCCCATTAATTGAATAGTGTCAAATATAACCTGATTGTTCAAAGTATCTATCCCATCAGCATCATCAAAAAGAAGATCACTTCTTATGGATGCCTCTGAGATAGTCACAGGCTTGCCAGCAACAATGACATCTATATAACTAATGTTGTTGACATTTCTGGACTTAGCAGATGTACAAAACTGTTCAACAAACGAAGTTGAGACGATGGGACTTACAGTGAGTGCAAAATGGATTGAACTGTGTGTGGGGAAGTCTATAATTTGATGAAACTCAGTGTTCCCATGCTTTGAGCAGAAATCCAAACCAGCCATTGTTGAATTGATTTTGTTGAACGACGATGATGAAAAATTAGGGTTTGTTAATTGAAGTCGATTAAGAGAGTTTAGGTGAATAAATTGTGTCATTGAGATGGGTATTTATAGAAGGAGCAATCCCAATGTCGAAGAAACCGCCAAAAATTACACTTTGGACCCCTATCGGTATTTTCTCTAACGGCTTGATAGCGGTACAAACTTTGCCTGTCGATACTAACTATAAGCCTATCGGTACTAACTTTTGTCAACCAAAAATTGAACAAGTCTGGCAACAAGAGTTCTTTAGTACCATCTATAGCTCTCTCTAATTACTCTTTAGAACCCAAATAACTTTATGAAAAACATCACCATTGTTAAGATTCTTCTGCCCACAGAACATTCCATACAAACTGTACAACAAATCATCTTGCCTCCCCTCAACTAATGCAGCCTATTGATTAATCATTCCAATGTTAACAATCAAGAAATTGAACCTGCTAACATCAAAAGCTTTGGTTAAAAGATCAGCTACATTGTCATCAGTGTGAATCTTTAGCACCTGGATAAGTTTCTTCTCATAAGCATCCCTAATGAAGTGGTGCCTAATTTCAATATGCTTTGTTTTGGAGTGAAATACTGGATTCTTTACAATGCATATAGTACTCTCATTATCAATGTAGATCTTTGTGTTCATAAAATTGAACCCATAGTCTAACATTTGATTTTGAATCCACAAAACTTGCCCACAGCAGTTGGCAGCAGCAACATATTCTGCCTCTGTAGTAGAAGTAGCCACAATTGTCTGCTTCTTGCATTGCCATGAAATAAGTCTCCTGCCAAGAAATTGACAACCTCCTGTTGTGGATTTCCTGTCAAGATTTGCTCTAGCATAGTCACTATCTGTGTAGGCTTCCAGGTCAAATGATGACACTCTAGGATACCAAAGGCCCAGTTTGGGTTTACCCTTTAGGTACCGAAAGATTCTCTTCACAACATCAAGATGGGAGGTCTTTGGAGTTACCTGAAATCTAGAACAAGCACAGATTGCAAACATAATATCAGGCCTAGAAGCAGTCAAGTACATTAAAGAGCCAATCATGGATCTATAAAGATGTACATCCACATCAGCAGCTTCTTCATCCTTGGTCAAAGACTTCTGGGTCTCAATAGGAGTACTGGCAGTCTTCACACTAACAAAATCAAATTTCTTCAGGATCTTGCACATACTATTCATGATTATAAAAGACAATCTTCTTTCTGTTTAACTTATAACCCAAGAAAGAAGGTGAGCTCTCCTATAGATTTCATCTGAAATCTACTCTTCATCAATGCCTCAAATTCATCACACCAAGACCTCTTTGTAGAACCAAAAATAATGTCATCCACATAAACTTGTACTAACATGATATCATTTTTGTCCTTCTTGATAAAAAGAGTCTTGTCAATAGTTCCTCTTCTGTATCCACTCTTCAACAAGAAAGTAGATAAAGTAGCATACCAGGCTCTGGGAGCTTGGTGTAAACCATATAAAGCTTTCACAACCTTGTAGACCTTCTTAGGGAACTTAGGATCTACAAAACTAGGACACTTAGGATCTACAAAACCTGGAGGTTGAGACACATATACCTCCTCATCAATTATGCCATACAGGAAGGCACTCTTTACATCCATCTGATAGACTATGAATCCCATATAAGAAGCAAAGGACAAAAAGATCCTAATGGCTTCAATCCTAGCCACAGGAGCAAAAACCTCATCATAGTCTATCCCTTCCTCTTGCCTATGTCCTTGGGCAACCAACCTTGCCTTATTTCTAACCACAATGTAAACCCATTTTGTCCTAATTGCCTTCTTCTCATTAGGCAAATCTACAAGAATCCAAACTTTCTGAATCTTGAATTGCAGCAGTTCTTCCTGCATAGCATCAACCCAACTTTCATCTTCAAGTGCTTCAAATATCTTCTTGGGTTTAATTTGAGACAAGAAACAAGCAAATAAGCAATGTTGGAAGTCCTTATGATTATTTCTTCTCTGCTTTTGAATATAACTTACAAAAGCATGGGCTCCAGAACTTTTGTTCGCTTTGCTCCTTGTTTGAACTGCTGATTTTGGATCTTCAAGAATTTGAGTTGAAGGATGAATAGAGTGAATCCTTGATATGGGAAGAGGACTAACATTCACAACAGTTTCTAAATTTGTAAATTCAGCCACTCTACCCTCATCGTCATAAGATGCATTGGTAAAAATACCATCATTAGGATTGTCATAAATATCCTCAAGAACAGGTATTTGAGAATCATCTTGGTCAGTATTGGTTAGATTCGTGTAGGATAGTTCACCAGAAGGACTGACAGTTTTAACTGGTGTGCTAGCAGTATTAACTGTGTTAGTACTGCTAGCTCTAGCAGCTCCTGCTTGAAGAAGCAAATCCTCAGTATCTTGGGCAAACTCCTTTCGAAGAACTTCAGCTGCATCATTAGCCTCCTTTTCTTGTCTTTTAAGCCTTTCAAGCTTATCCAAAAAGGATCGATCCTCCTGATCTACTGGCTTCTCATTTGTCTTTAAATCAGTATTCTTATTAGGATTTTCACCTTCATTCTTAGCTTTTGAGCTCTTAACTGTTGAAGTATAAAAAGACCATATTGGCAGTACAAAGTAGTCTTGACCAGATTCAACTTCCATTTTAGAATTTCCTGCATCAATATTATCTTGTGTACCTGCACTATGATTAGCTTCTTTTGGACCTGCATGTTTGTTAGCTTGATTCTCTAATCTCACAGGCTGATAATTCATTGAATCAGTTAAATAATCAAGATCAAACAACCAATTTGGTCCTTTCCCTGCAACATTTGGTTTATTTTCTAAAAAGGTTATATGCAGGTTTTCTTCAACTCTCTTGGTTTCTAAATTGTATACCCTAAAAGCCTTGCTATTTAGAGAATACCCTACTAAAAACCCTTCATCAGATTTCCCATCAAACTTGCCCAGGTGGTCAATGGTATTCAAGATGGTCACATAGCACCCAAAAGGTCTTATATAGCTTATGATTGGTATTTTACCAGTTATAAGTTCATAAGGTGTCTTATTTTGAGGCTTGGTCACTAATACCCTATTAAGGACATAACAAGCAGTACTAACTGCTTCAGCCCGAAAAGTGTTAGGTAAAAATGAATCTGTTAGCATTATTCTAGCAGCCTCAATATGGGTCTTGTTCTTTCTCTTAGCAACTCCATTTTGTTGTGGAGTCCTGGCATTACTGTATTCCCTCTTGATACCGTTTGACCCACAAAATTCAATAATGTCCCTGTTCTTGAATTCTGTACCATTATCACATCTAATAGTTTTACTCAATATGGTTCCAATCAAGAAGGTAACTAAGACACCATCAGGCTATGGAATGGGAAGACTCCCATTAAGTCTTAA